>CAJHZI010000470.1:2932500-3212500 GCA_905160935.1 Enchytraeus crypticus | reverse complement strand
TAGTGTCCTGACGTAACCAGAAACATGGAAAACACTTCCATTGTTAAAATAATGCTTTAATTTGATATATCCAGTTCATAACGCTAGTTAATTATAATAATAATAATAAGTATAATAATAATAATAATAATCTGTCCTTAGGATGTGAAATTGTTCCGGTGGACATTAATTGAAACCATGGGCCGATGAATCCCGAAGGAGTTGACTTTATTAATGGCATAGGCAGACTTATTGCAGAGCAAACCGGCGATAAGCGAGAGACATATTTTCTTTGGCAGAGGCTTTCCATGACTTTTCTAAGATTTCATGCAGTCTGCTTCAACAATTCTTTTAAGCCGATTGATGAGCTCGAGTAGCCGGGCGTCGATTCAGCACGTATTGTTTGAATCGTTTTGATCAAACCCCAGGTTCTTTACACCGGGGTAAAAAAAATAATAAAGATTTAATGCAGCCTGCTTCAGCAAATCTTTTTAGCCGATTGATGACCTCAAATAGCCGGGCGGCGATTCAGCACGTATTGCTTGAATCGTTTTGATCAAACCTCAGGTTCTTTTCACCGGGGTAAATAATAATAATAACAATAATAATAATAATAATAATAATAATAATAATAATAATAATGATAGCAATACTGTAGGATCAAGAACACTTACTAGTGCTTGTATTACGATTACCATCTAATAGTTATTGTAGCGCTACTATTTCTTTCATATACAGAATGGTCAATGATAGTGAGGTTTTAATATTCTATTATCTAACAATATTTTCTAATTACTGCAGCGATTGTCTTCGCTATATAAAATATTTTATTTAAATTTAGTTCTATTTTAACTGCTGTCGCTAATTAGACCAGAGTTTCTAGGCGTGAAATGCATTGCTAGTGAGCACTAATTGCTGCGTGACCTGAAGTCTACAGTTACCTACCGTCACTATCACATCATCCAATCCTCTAATGTTTCACGTTTAGCTGAGGCGATCATTTGATTACATGCAATCATAGAATTCGACACGTCGATAATATCATTAGGCTTTTCGGTGACTAAAGCAGGACAGATTACAATTATAGTCTTCATAAGCGTCAGATGCTAATGCTTAGCTAGGGGCAGAATTTTGTCGGTGGACAAGTGATTGAGAATTAGCTGCTGCTGATCATTGGGTGAACTAAGTGATGTTTATTACGAAGAGTCAAACTTAATTAAAATAGAATTTAGTCAAAGTGTTAGAAAGCATTGAGCAACGGAAAACGAATTTAATCTGACATCAAGTCAGTCATGGTAGGCCTACGGTTTAATTTAAATTTAAATTTGGGATAATTCTGTTGTAATTTTAAACTGCATTTGACCTTCTCTTATTAATTGGGCTGAACCGGTGGCATGTCAGTAATTTGTCCAACTGTGTATTAGTAGGTGCAGAGTTCAAATTCGGTGCTCACCTCGTCACTTATATGCTTTCGAGACAGGAAAATGTCGTTTAATTTGGCTTTAGCCGTTTGTCTATAGTATTTCTACCAGTCATTCACGTAGTCGATAAAGTAATTAGTCAATCAAGTAATCTAGTCAACTAATATTAGTAATCAAGTCAAACAGTCAACCAATCAGTTAAAATATTCGCTTAATTGTAAAAGTTAAGCATCCACTAATCAATCAGCAAATAAGTCAGTAAGTCGACCAATTATTTATTTAACAGTGTATTCAATCGATCAACACGAGTCAATCTAGAGGAAATCTATCATTAAGTTAATCAATCAGTCATTGTCAATCATTTAATCATTGATGTTTATTTAATCCTGTTCCAATCGCTAATTATGGGATGGCAAAGAAATTTTAAATGAACAAAGATTTGCGTGTTCAATTTCGTACATGTAGATCAAGTACATAGCCTTGAAAAAATGCGACAGCTTTCTAGAACTTAGATTATCACTCCCCACGACCCCACGGCTGGAGCCAATGGCGATGTCGGTAAGATATTCGACAGCGGATCAGTATATGCGGGGTTAAAATCCTGGCTCGCCCGTCGCCGACATCGCTTTCGAGTAAGAAAACTGACGTTAACATTAGCGTTATCAGCTTTTTTACTAGAATTTATGCCACGAAACCGGCTCTTGCTGAAGAATTGAGTAGGCGACGGATTGAGTTCCTGTGTTTTCACTTCTCACGCATATGATAGCCACTCTTACAACCTGCTGTACTGCAGTGGGACAGTGATTGAAAGAAGGATTGAAAGCCGAGCAGAGCGGATGGATTAGGGCAGATCCGGGATTAGATTTACATTGACAATATCCTTAAGTGCCCGTCACGAGGCTCTAACTCTCACTGACAACCAATAATCGAGGATCGACCCTCCGACCACCCTTCCAACTTCCTCTTAACCTCCACACGAACTCTAGCACTGCATTCATCCCCGTCTCTGTATCAGTTACCGTAAAAACCTCTGTGCTATGCGAAATTAACTTGTTTTTTGTGAGCAGGGTTTTGTTCTCCACATCGATATGAAACATTTGGAGCTTAACTCTCTGCCGTATTGCTAAACATAGCTCTAATTGATGACCTGCTTATAATGAGTTGTCAATGGTATGCCAATTCCTGAGAGAGCTGATCGATTATGTGAGAATTAGTGTTTTTTGTAAGAAAGCGCAGATAATGTATCTCAGTGTCTACCAAATATGTCTTATTCGAGTTTAATAATTTATAAGTTCATCACATGTAGATATTTAACAGATAAGTGTTATGCATGTACTCATCAACCAGCCAGGTGATACATAGAGATTTATTCATTGGAGCTGACATCTAATGGAGTATTTTTTACAATAGTTGTTTATTCTTGAATATTGTTAACATTATTTTTCTCTCTTCGGTGCAAATATTGTACATGTCTGCACGTATTTTTCGGGTTACTGAATAATAGACTAACCGTAGACTGCACGTATCGTAAAAGGCTACAAAGCATTAAGACCGAAACCAAGTCAGAAAAGGCATTACTTTGGTTAGCGCTTAGGCTTAGAAATTGCTACAAAATGTTTCTTAAACGAATGAAAGCGTTTGCTTGGTATGGTATGGGACAGAGAGGGGTGGAGAAAATTTATTCGTTTCCTAACCGTAGTAAAACTGGAAATCAAGGAAAGACAATAATGACGATGACGACGATGATGATGATAAGGATGATGATGATGATGGTACTGATGATGGTACTGATGATGATGATGATGATGATGATGATGACGATAATGATCATAATGATGATTATGACGAGGAACATACATTTATATGCGATATCCCATAGTATGTGAACCTATTGACTTTTGGCATTCTTTTTTGTTGGATTAGTCGATTCTGTACTCATTCTTGCGTTATACTTGATAGATACGAGGAAATTTAGACATTGCATAAGACATTGGACATTTAGAAAGCACGCCTCAGAGAACATCCCGTTCTTGCCAGTATTTCTCGTTAATCTTACTAACACAGTTTCTATGAAACTTTGCAAGGTTTATTTTAACTCAATATTGTTGGATCAGTGGTGTGTTTCGGGTTGTTTAAAATAGAGCAACTGTAAACTGCGCGTGTAGCAAAAGGCGACAAAGCACGCAGCTCCAAGCCAACGTCACAAAGGGCATTCAGTTGATGAGCGCCTAGGTTCCAGAAATTGCTATAAAATTTTCTAGAACGAATGGAAAAGTGAAAGTCCATTGGTATCCCGACCCTAGCTACACTAGAATTTAACGGAAGAAGTTGATAATGATGATAATTGTTGATGGGTCAGACCTAAGGAATCTTAATTATTAGGGGGCGGGTAAAGTCAATCATTCACTGGCTTGATGAATTTTGATTTGTTTTCTGATGGTAGAAATTAGAAAAGATGGCAGAATGTTTCTTTGATGACACTAGGACGGGAACACCCCGCAGCCCGATGAGCCATTAATATACCAGAAAGAACTACAGATTCTATTTAACTTTTCTGCGCTTTTAAAGAAACTTATATATTTCAAAGCAAATGTTAAATAAATTCATGTGAGTAAAGTTTTTATTAAATTCCCTTTCTATAGGTATCTTATGCCAAGTGCATGAAATACTTCTAAAGATGGGAAATAGCAATATCCGACGAGAAAGTAAATCAATAAATTAAACCAATCAAGAGTAGAACTAATTTAAACCTAGAGTCTGAAACTGTAATTTGTGCACAAACTTAGAAATATTGATTAAACAAAAATATTTATTTACGTGCAATTCCAACATCCAAGATATCTAACCAACTTCGTGAAACTATAACCCTACCACAACCTGGAGTTCTCTGCCTCTCTGTGACTTTCTAAAGTCACAGAGGGATCTTCGTCATTCAGTGCTCTAGAGAATACCTCGTCATTTAAGTAACTAAATTGCTGTTTAATTCCAAACTTATTTCGATAGTTTTGCGCCTTCGCTTGCATATTGTCTAGTTCATTTATATTTTTCTCGCTTGGGTATCTCATTTGTACCGACATCGTCCTGCTGTCAAAAAGGCCTGATGAAGTCAGGAGAGTTGATGACGTCATAAGACCGGTTGACGTCATGATACCGGATGACGTCATGGGACCTGGTGACGTTATGAGAACTGATGACGTCAGCGCGTTTTTGTACGATAGAGGAGGAGGAGGTGAGATATTGGAGTATGAAGTAGATTGTTGTATACTCTGTTGAGTGCTTGGCTCTAGGTTTGGTTGCTGATGTGCCATTGGTTTTTCGTCGCACTTACCGTCAGTCTCGCTGCACACGTCTAAATCCAGCTCATCTGAGTCGAGCTTCTTACCAGCTTCAACTGATTTCTTATGCATACCTGTCGACAAATTAGAATAAGTATTTAGCGGCTATAGTCTATAAATCTGCATTGTAAAAAGTAAATATAAATCAATATATTCAATATGACGAAACTTCGCCCCAGTTAGTTAATCATCATCAAATGTTGATATATATCGTCATCATCACCATGTTAATCATCATCAAACGTAGCTATATATATACTTATCTTTTAATTATACGAACGAAACTTAATGAAATAGTTCATCTCATAGTCAAGCTTTCGTTAAATTCCTCTTTGAATTGGGTAAATTTAATTGTAAGTTGCTGTCTTAACTAAGCGCATGGCGATGATCTGCACTCTACAGTACCTAGCATTGAGACTATATGCAGAACTGGTCAGTCCACTCACTTAACTGCAGGATGACTGAATACTAAGCGATAGTAAAGCTATTAATTGATATTAAATATTGTAGGTCTGTATCGAGTCCGCAGCATCGGTACCAACTAGCAAAGATACTTATTAGTAGTTTGATACTGTATATGTAGACCACACATAGTTCGTGACGAATGCATTTAGTAATTTCTATTTCCTCTCACATTTTAATTCTCAGTTTACATGTATTAACGGTCATGTTGAAACTTAATTATACATGCTATACCACCTTTAATAAAATTTTATAGAACAATGTAACCTCTAGTAGAGCATGTTGAGTGGCAAAGAAAAACAAGCGGCAATTACTACTAATAGTCATGGAGAGGAAGGAGGAAACAACGAAAATAACAAAACAGCAACTATGAAAGGAAACTGTATACACATGCGGTTGTCATGTATGTACTATGTACTATACGGAGAAAATAGGAATAATAATAATGTATAGACCAAAATGTAGAACCGCACTACAGTTATCTACAGGATATAAATTTTGTGGCACTGCGTATTTTTCTTTTCTGTCTAATTAAATCAATTTGTATTGAAGCGCAACTATAGAATGTCTCAATAGCGTAGCGGTAATGTCATGAAATTTTAAATGACAGATCCATCATCCTGAGGTGAATGGAACTCTCGCAAGTTCGAATCCCAGCCGCGTTGATCTGAGAGTAAAATCTCGGACATTCACTTTACTGGTTATACGGAAAATGGACTAAATTGCCTAACGGTTTAAACATGTGGTACTAAAAGTGATAGATATAGACATAGGTGATCATTTCACTATAATGCGTGTGTACTTTATAGTACAGAGTAACTGTACGTAATGCTGCTATTACCAAACTTACTAAGAAGCCAAGGGGCGAATGACTCTTCGACGCCGTCCTTAGCTGACTTGAGAATGCTGTCAGGGAGGGGCAGGGAGTGGCGCACCATGGCCCCGTACAGTCCGTACTCCGCCATGATGCTGCTGCGTCCCCAAGTCTTCTCCGTCTTGCGCCACTTTGCCCTTCTGTTCTGAAACCAAACCTGCGTGCACAGAACGCATATGATGCATCCAGTATAATTATATTTAACAAGAGATACTAAATAATAGCTGTAATTATCAGAATTGTTATTACAGTGTTCCTTGTTATAAGTAAACAGACGTTAAAATTAGCTTTATTTAGATATCTTAAATAGTTATCTGTTCAAAACACGACCAAATGCCCTAAATCATCATCTGCATGAAAAACGACCAGATAGGATTATGAAAAATTATCTCTATCTGAATATATTAATAATATTTTCTAAGTCGTTTATATCATTGTTCGGTGAACAAGACGTTAGTGAGAATGTTTACGAGCATCTGTTCAAATCGAATGAAGACAGTTTATCATAATCACCACAGAGCAACGAAGGCACGAGATGTTACCGGAGAGAGGTCGAGATCACGTGACACTTAAAAGAGATGTCGCTTGAGATATTTCTCTCTATTAATCGCTTGGCTAGTTGATATTTGAGAATGGCTGGAGCCTGTGGCGACGTCGGTTAGATATTCGACCGCGGACCAGTATGTGAGGGGTTCAAATCCAGGGCTCGCCCGTCACCGACATGGCTTTCGAGAGAGGAAACTGACGTTAACCTTAGCTTAGCTTTTAAGCTTTTTATACCGTCATCAGCGTGATAGCATCATTCTGATAGCATCATTCTGATAGCATCACTCTGATAACATCACTCTGATAACATCACTCTGATAACATCACTCTGATAACATTACTCTGATAACATTACTCTGATAACATCACTCTGATAATATCATCTGATGACATCACTCTGATAACATCATTCTGATAACATCACTCTGATAACATTACTCTGATAACATTACTCTGATAACATCACTCTGATAACATCATCTGATAACATCATTCTGATAACATCACTCTGATAACATCACTCTGATAACATCGCTCTGATAACATCACTCTGATAACATCACTCTGATAACAAATATTGATAACATCACTCTGATAACATCACTCTGATAGCATCACTCTGATAACATCATTCTGATAACATCACTCTGATAACATTACTCTAATAACATTACTCTGATAACATCACTCTGATAAAACCATCTGATAACATCATTCTGATAACATCACTCTGATAACATCACTCTGACAACATCACTCTGATAACATCATTCTGATAACAAACATTGATAACATCACTCTGATAACATCACTCTGATAACATCACTCTGATAACATCATTCTGATAACATCACTCTGATAACATCGCTCTGATAACATCACTCTGATAATATCACTCTGACAACAAACATTGATAACATCACTCTGATAACATCATTCTTATAGCATCAATCTGATACAATCATTCTAATGGCATAACTTTAATAGTATCACTCTGGTAGCATCATTTTGATAGAATCACTCTGATAGCAATGTAATGATAGGGTACATCAAACCAATTCATAGCAATTCAGCAATCTTAAGTCAGGAATTACCTCTACCTTTTGGGCTCTTACCTTTATTTGATAGTTTTTAATATACATTCAAGAATCTTTCTTGTTTAAACCTTCAAGTATTCTCTAACTTCGTTAACCTTCAGCTAACCTCTAACTCTGTTAACCTTTAATTGACCTATAGTTTCGTTAACCTTAAATAAACCTCTAACTTTGCTAACCTTCAACTAACCTCCAACTCTGTTAAACTTTAATTGACCTCTAGCTTCGCAACCTCTAAGTTAACTTTATTCAGGATTATTTTTCTTCAGGAAACATCCAAACCTTTGTTCATCACCTTCAGACAAACTCAAGGGCATTACAGGAAGTAACCTTCAGTTGCCAGTTTAGCACTACCATTTCAGGATTATGAACTAAATCTAATCTTATGAGAAGAGTGTGTAAAAGGAAGAGTGAGATCAGCAGATATGTATTGATGGATAGTTCAGAATAAAACTTGTTTCTAAAGTTATCACTAGGATCTGCAACTTTTATAATTCAAGTCGAAATTACTAGCTAACATTTTAGAATTTTCGTTTTTAGAGAAATGTCCATTAAAAATAACGTTTCTGTTTATATGTTTATATCTACATGCATGTGCATGTTGATAAAACATTAGAACTCGTTCAATGATTGATTAGATTTCACTTGAAGTTAATAACCTACATTAAATTGAAACGATAAGCTACATTACATTTAAACGATCAATAGTGACTGTTGTTTCGCTACTTAGTTCACGAATTAGTATCATAATCTTCTTCCAAGAGCGAGCAAACACCCTCCTATACAAAGATCCGATCCCCGGGAATGTGATTAAACATATACATCAACACCGTACCACTTCAACATCATTCGGAACATGATAAAAGAGTCATCGACACTGAACAATTCACAAAGTGCTCCACCAAAACAACAAGAAGAACTGAACTAGAAAAGAAGAAGCATCTGCTCACAACTAAATAGGCCTATTACTTTAAAATTGCTTTAACTGCGTGCACAACGTCAATTTAGGGTCTCAAACCACATTATCAAAAATTACATATGGGCCTATATTTTACAAATATTTAACCACACCTTGTGTCACTAAAAATAGCCCTAAACGGACTAAATAGACTAAGTAGACTTATCAGTAATTAGGACACTTGGAGGTTCTCTAGTTAGTACTTTTTGCGTATAAAAATTTTATTTTGCGTTTTTTCCTGTTTATTTTAGCTAAAATATATTTTCCCGAAGTCACTAACTCTAAAGATTTGTGGTAACTGAATTCAAAATGGCCAAGCATCACCTATCTCATGCTACTTCACATGTTATCACACATATTTCACATATTTTCACATACTATTTCATGTTTCATCACACATTTTTCTCATGTTTTCACACGTTATTTCACATGTTTTCACACAATGTTTACTTATACTGAACATTTTTACAGATATCTCACATTGAACGCCTCCTATATCCTCCCACCTGGTTTCTCATAAAATACTACCCCGCTTATCTTGACCACTCTTTCTGGAGGCTGACGTTCGACCACACAGAAGAAAATAATTTGTCACAGCCGGGGGACCGATTAACACGCTTCAGGACTAGATCCAGCTTGTAACGTCCGGAATTTGCCGGACAACGGATTCTATTAATCGCACTTCATATCACGCGGTATTGGGTGAGAGAGAATGAGAGCGATTACTTTGTTAAGAGGTATCGCATCGAATAACTGGCTACAATAGCTTGACAATTTGCTACTCTATAGCGACCTGTCATCACTGTTGAAGAATTTATTGTCGTAAAAGAAGCCAGGCGAAACATGGAGATTGGATATTGATCTCTGCAGCTTTGTATAACACCACATTGTGGTCTGAAGTTCCTTAATGTTAAATATTTTTATTATAGTAATGAATGATATTGGCTAATATTAAGCATTGCTGTGTAATGATAATGATAATAGCATATTCGCTAATGTATTGTACACATAATTTATAACGTAAAAACACGCTCTTAAATTGCATTTTATTAATGAATTAATATAATATGTAGTTAGCAAGTAGATGTACCAAGTTTTGATTTTTGCGTACACTACGAGATATTCGGAGGTCATTGTACTGGAGTTTGAACAAATATATATATATATATATATATATATATATATATATATATATATGCATATACAATATATATATACATGTATATATATATATATATATATATATATATATATATATATATATATATATACATATACATATTATGCTTAATAAACAGTATATACTCCGATATAAATGATTTTAGGTGGGTGGGCTGTCAAACTATGACATCCCAAAAATTTCATGCTGTTTACTGACATCGTCTATTATAGCAATTGCGTATTAATTAATATTTCGAAATATCAAATTATGCTGCAAATATTGCAGCAAATACTTTAATGCGCCACTGTATGTGCTTACGACATCAATATAATCGAATTCTTATATGTTTTGTAGTAGAATACGAAACGGAGAAGCATTTATCAACATTTTACAAAGAATAGTAAAATTTAGCATTTAACACTGCATGATACTCAATGATATAGCTAATGCCAAAATGAAATTGGCTTTAAGTCCATTAAATAGATATAAATTCAGACTATATAGTTTCTAAACTCACCCCAGACTCCTGAATTGTTTGAATGGGATTAAATGTTCGGTGGATGAAATCATACAGCCATACTATAGAAAAATGATCCACAGTTCTATTTTACGGCGATGTGTCGATAACGGCGTTTCTAGCAAGCTGATTTTCCCAGTTGAAAAGGTAGCAGAAGTTACGTATACTAAACATGTAGTTGTACAGAAGTAATTTGTCTGTTTGATTCATCTTATGAGGACTTCTTCTTAAGAAGCAAATTAACTACAGCATTGTTTAATGTGTCACACTCAAAGCTTTATTCTTCGTGAACATGAATAATTTCATCCCCGTTTGATATTTTTCAAAAAAATTGGTAGTTAAATTGAAAAATTCATTCTCCAGCATGACGCTATTTAAAGGTAAAAATAAAAACTAAAACATTTATAAGTGGAGAAAATACCGTTATTCCGCTATTTGGATTATATTTCTAAAGCGTATCCTGTATCGTACATGTATACTTAAGTAAAGTAACCAAAAAATTATTTTGTATTACCGAATGAACTAAGAAATCTTAAATTACTTTTACTAATTACTAATTAATAATTTAGCATTTTTATGGCAAATCCACAGAATTAGAAATGTCGATAGTTTAACATGTATAAGATCTCATGGTTCATATTATTAAAGCACAAGATTTAATCTATACGCTTTCAGTGTATACACAAATCTGACGAGTACAGGATGACCACACATTACGGGGGGAGGGGGAACTGGCTGATGACTTGACAGCGAAATGTAGAAATATAATCAGGGGCGAAATGTTGCCTTATTGCACCCTGGACAATTTCGATATTAAGAAATTAAATCAGCTGCTTCTCTCAGTGAAATAAGAATTCATTTTTAATTAAAGAAGGCAGTTTTACATTTCTCATTTTAATTTATCATTTAACGGTATCTTATTGTCGCTGCTTTTCTAACGGTTTGATGACCGATTGAACAGCACTCTTGTACTATCAAGACCTGAGTCCTGTTAAACAGGAGGTCATTTGTTGTAATCCCAGGTGGCTGGAAAAATACATGTATAAATAAAGAAATCTAATCCCATTCAGACTGTGTCTTACAGTTTCCACTATGAAACAGAAACAAAGTCAGATTTGAGTAAATTTAGTTAATTGCTTTTATAGCTTTTGCAATGTCAGTTCACGGTAAAGTACAGATCTCTAATTCATCTCCTTCCCCAGTCAAAATCAAACTGATTCCACCCAAGTTCTAGCTGTGGAGATCCGCGGACGTCTGGGACTTGCTCTCCCTGGGGGGTCGTTGAAAATTGATAGGTAGGCGACAGTAACAACACAGGCGACGCTACTGACGATAATCATTCTCACTCGATGACGATAACGAAGGGAATTACAAAAGCGCAAGATTGATGAGGTAATATATGCATTCTGACACACACTAGGCTAACAAAGAGGTTAGCGACACGAGAAAGATAATATCATATAAATGTTAAATAGTTTACGTGGAGCAGATAATCAAACTAATTCAACCCAACTTGCGTATTAATTGCCAAGATAATAAAATATAATGTTAAATGTAAGCTCGTGAAAATTATAAAAGGAGCGATAAAAGAATTGATCATTTTACCTTACATGCTTTTCACATACGTATGTACATTTTCTGAAATTAAGTTTATCTTATTTAATAAAAATTAAAATCTATTTGAATTTTATGTGAGAATTGCCTTTGGTTAATTATTTTTCTGGACTCTTCACTGGTGCTCCACTGGCTCCTAGAGAAGAGTTGCTCATTGTCTCTTCATTGGTCTGTTCCACTGGTTCCAAGTGAAGTGTTACTCCACTGGCTCAAGTGAAGAGTTGCTTCACTGGCTCCTAGTGAAGAGTCGCTCATTGACTCTTCACTGGTCAGCTCCACTAGCTCCCAGTGAATAGTTGCTCATAATCTCTTCATTGGCCTAACACACTGTCCCCCAGTGAAGAGTTGTTCATTGTCGCTTATTAATTGATACTCTGGGAGGAAAACCAATTTGCTGAGCGGCTGATAAACAAAACTTTCCCCTCGGGTGCTCGACTCCTGTCGAGGAATGAACGTTTGATTGATTTGGTAAACTATTGGTTCGTAGGACTTCCCCTGGGAGAGTCCTAATCCTGTGATCCCGTGACATGTAATAGGTTCAAGTAGCTATTGCCTTATTACCGCTCTACATCCATAGAGTCCTGGCTGCAATGTCATCAGCCGTGCCGCTATTCGCAGGCTACTAGAGTGGTTTCATCAGCCGTACCGCTATTTGCAGGCTACTAGAGGGGATTCATCAGCTACCCGCGGTATGATGGTAGAAACGAAACTTAGTAGCACGCTTGACTAGCAAGGAGGAAGTCTTCAGTTCGAATAGAAGCAGGACTGTCTCTGAGAGTGTCAATTTTGTCACAGAAATGGACACTAAACTCAACTGGGACCTTACGAATCTGTATTATTCAGTATTTTAGATTTTGTATAGCTGAGTATACCTACTAAAAATTAGTACTACCTACTAAAAATTTCAGTAGTTAGTACTCATTAGTTGTTAACTTAATTCTTGTTGCAGAGGGCAAACAGTATTATGGAGAGAATTTGGCTGAAGCATTTACCTCATGCCTCAAAATGTCACAACTTAAAGTGTTACTCGATAGTTCGAGAACAAACTAAAATTTAAAAAACGGAACACTACTTATGGGTACAGAGCTGAGACGGTAAAGAAAGTATATATCTTCAGGATTGTTTAATTACTTTCCTATTCGGCTATCGAAAGAGTGACTACCTGTAGAAAATTAACAAAGAGATGTTTAGTGATTATATTTATGCATTTTGAATAGAATTTTAGTAGATGCGGTACCTGTATTCGATCTTCAGGAAGATCTGTCTTTAGCGACAAGACTTCTCTCTGATAGACATCCGGGTAATGAGCGTCCTTGAAAGCTTTCTCCAATTCCTCCAACTGATAACTGGTAAATATCGTCCTGCAAAATCCATGAACAATTTGCTCCATATTAATGTTAGGTTGATTAAATTACTAGTATTATTTTGGAAATGACCTGAATAACTGCTGTTAACTGATGTTCTGATTGTTAGAATGTTTCCTTCACTACAGATACTTTATTCTTACGCTGTGCGCTATTCGCAAGAGTATTATAATAGAAATTTATGACTCTTTAAAGCCCATGTTTATGTCAGTTTAATCCCCGCTCGAAAGCGATATCAGCGACAGGCTATCATCGGATTTGAACCTGCATATACTGATCCGCGCGGTCGGATATATCCGATTAACTATACGCACATGATATGCTATAACGAACCGTAGGATGACAAGTTTAATATTGCATCCAGGTTAGTTTTGCAATCTCGAATTAAAATGTTGCAACATGACTACGTGGCATTGTTACAATATGACAACGTGCCTTTGTTGCAACATGACAACGTGGCACTGTTGCAACATGACAACGTGCCACTGTTGCAACATGATAACGTGCAACTGTTTTAATATGACAACATGTCAATGTTACAACATGACAACTTGCCACTGTTGCAACATGACAACGTGCCACTGTTTCAACATGACAACGTGCCACTGCTGCAACATGACAACATGCCACTGTTGCAACATGACAACATGCCACTGTTTCAACATGACATCGTGCAACTGTTGCATACTTCACATCTTAACACCTAAAAACCTTACCTACAATAATTCTGGGCGGAGTTTAACTCATTGGCAAGAACGAGGGAACTCGCCATAAACTAAGCTAAGCAACATCGAGCCTGAGTATTACTTCATGGGTTGCAATCTTGGAGGACAAACTTCCTAATGGCTTGCAAGATAGCACCAGACAGTTGAAAGGTTTTCTTAATCTTCGATGGCTGCAATATATACTGCAGTACATTAAGTAGTTTACAGTATATAGGTAACAGTTACTAATAATCATGAAAATAGGAAAAAAATGAGAACTACAAAAATAGCAACTTAAGCAAGGAAACTATTTAGCATCTTTTGCCTTTAGCGTATAACCTAGTAGGAATAAAAATACCTAAAGCAACCGCTTAAGAAACGTAGTATCTGTAAATTATCGACCCTTTTGCAAGTATAGAATTTCAATTAGTTGCTGACATAGCATTAAATTGAGAGAATACTCAAATATTAAATCAGGCCACTGTGTGTCTTTAAACTTTATAGATTCGTAAGCCGCTATCTTAAGAATTAGATCTTTGCTATTTAATAATGAAACAACTAACCGATGTCGCCTCTTCTTATTACGTTTACTTCCGTTTCCGCCTCCCTTTGAACTGCAGCAATCATCCTCGCCATCTGTCGAGCACAACATAAATTTACATAATATTCTGCTTATACTTTTCTACTTTAAGTACTTTAAAGAGTCAGACTGGACAACATACCTGGTACCGCATATATACTTGTTAAAGTCCTGTGAGTATATACAGACTGGGGCAAAAAATAATAATCTCCTAGCGATATCTCAATAACTTCAACAAAACTCAAAATATTTGTACAAAAGTTTTGGAGCTTCTAAAGGAGCAATTTCGGCATAGCCTCTGCAAATTTGATGAAAATTGATTAAGTAGTAACAAAATTACTGCGTTTCTAAGAAAAAAGTGCAAAAATCAAATTTAACAAGGCTTATTTTACCAAAAGTCTTAATAACTTGGACAAAACTCAATATAGTTTTAAATTTTTTTAGAGCTTCCATAAAATGACTTTTTACGATTAACTGGCAAATTTGGTGAAAATATATTCAGAAATAACAAAATTACAGCGTTTCTCAGAAAAGGTGTTAGAATCACTTTTAAAAAGGCTTATTTAAGTAAAAGTACAGGAAAATTTCTTCAAATTTTGGAAATAATTTTAACAGAAGAACGAATTTTAAGCATCTTTTATTGGAGCAGCTAGCATGGTAGTGTAGGCTTATAGTCCACCACTTAAGTAAACGGCCTTTTTCAGGGTTGTTATTTTCCTAAAAAGCACCGACTGACGTTTCAAAAAGCCTTGCTAAAATTGATTTTTGCACTTTTCTCGCAGAAGTTCTGTAATTTCGTAACTACTGAAAATATTTTAACCAAATTTTCAGGATATACGCAGAAGTTCCTCCCCTAGGAGCATCGAAAATTTAGTAAAGATATTTTGAATTTTGAATGAGAAAAGAAAGAAAGAACCAGTGAGAAAATTGCGTAGCCTACCTGTGATTTTTACATACTAGGATATTCTTGTCCTAACTGAAGAGTTAACTGAATAGATAACTGAAGAGTAATTTTCATACAAATATCTGCCAAATGGCTGTTCTAAGGTACATCGAATATGAATGGTAACACAGCCAATATGGCGACGTGTTTATTTATTAAATAAAGTAAAATATACAGTGTTATTTAAAAACTCCGTACTAGAGATTAGTCTATAATATATAGTCGTGTATATTATAGTCTACACTACTATTTATTTCGAACGCTTGCCATTATGGCTGAAACAGCTGCTAGTAATGTAGATATAACCGACAACAATAGGCCTACCGCAATGATAGCCTGCGAGTTACTCTGCTACCTACAATGTAAATTTGGAAAACTGACTAACACCAAGCTACAGAGCATTATAGGCGACTTTTATTCTGCCACAGATATCACGGAAGCAAAGGAGAAATTAGTTGAATCTGTGGACGGATTAGGATTAGATAAGTGGCCTAAACCTGCGAAGAGGAAGCTAAGCGAGAACAAGACTAAGACGGCGCTGAATGACATTTTCAATGTTTTCAGCTTCATTGATGAAAATTTACTTAAGGATAGGCTTCCTAAATTTGTTACGTTAAACGTGAATAATCTTCCTTCGGCAAGACTTGAGGAGGGGGACTTGCGGTGCGTCCTGAACAGGTTGGATACATTGGATAAGAAGTTGGATAGTCTTGCTCATTCATCTACACTCAAACACTCTGATCTTCAACCTGAAGGACTTGGGGTGGTTATTGGCAAATTAACAAGTCTTGAGAACAAGATACTGTCACTCAATGATTCTGAGGTGGAAGGATCAACACGGGTAAAACAGGCGTCGGAGAAGGTGAGGCATCAAGTGATGGATGATGTCGGTGGTTCAGTCCGAAAGTGGTCAGAGATTGTAGAGTCAGGTGCCAGGAATGACAGCAGAGCATCGGTCTCTTACGACACCGACAATGATGGTTTTACTAAGGTTTCCTACAGTAAAACCAGACAAGCATCTAACAAGAGACCTCGATCATCACCAGGTCTACAACAACCACCTAGACCTCAACCTCTACCTAAGACTAATTCTTTCAGAGTCATCGGCACCAATACCTCTTGTGCTTTGAAAGCTGCCAAAGAGATAAAGAAAAGTAAAATTTTCTTTGTAAGTAATCTGTCTACTGAAACCACATGTGAGCAAATTCATCAATATTTAAACAGTTGCAGTATTAAAATAAATAATGTTTTTGTAGTCAAATGCAAAAATACTGATTCATACGCCTTTCGGGTAAATATTGATGCTGATGACGTTGATAAATTCCTGTCAAAGGAAGTGTGGGCACCCAGTATTAAGATACGAGACTGGGTATTTAAAGTAAAACAGGGAACAACTAATTCTGATAATGAGTAGTGCTGAGCGAACCAATACTAAGTCTGAAATCAGCGTCAATGGAATTGATGCTATAAAAATTGTAACATATAACATGCATGGATTTAATCAGGGAATTTTGATGCTAAAAAACTTCTGTTTCACTAATAAAGTTGACATAATATATTTACAAGAACATTGATTAACAAATGATCAGTTATCTAACTTTGATTGCTTTAGTACCGAGCATGATATTTATGTATCTTCTGCCATGGACCATG
Source organism: Enchytraeus crypticus (assembly GCA_905160935.1). NCBI lineage: Eukaryota > Metazoa > Annelida > Clitellata > Enchytraeida > Enchytraeidae > Enchytraeus > Enchytraeus crypticus. Next base: position 3,195,294 of record CAJHZI010000470.1, on the reverse strand, counting down.
TGTTAGGTAGAGGTATTTTAAGAGGTAGAAATTATAGAGGTGTTGGTATGTTTATAAGAAAATCATTTTGTAATATTGCATCGAATGTTAATATAATTATGTGCAGCAAGCGATATATTGCTATAACAATAGATAAACTACTGCTGGTCAATGTACATGTATATCTGCCAAGTTGTAAGAGTGCAATGAGTTGGAGTTTACACTTCATTCAATTGAGTCAGATATTGCTAATGTGGAATTTAATTACGCGATAATTGGAGGTGATATTAATCATAATATCCTTTTGAAATCCGACCTAGCAAATTATATAAACAATTTCTTTAGAAATATGGGGTTAATAGTTAGTAACCGTCTTATTGATGATTGCCCTATTCAATACACCTTTGGGATGAAAACTCGAAATGCGTATTCGTATATTGATCATTTCCTAGTAACAGATACACAACCTAGTTTCATTACGTCATTGGATGTCATTGAGCAAGCAGGTAATTTCTCTGATCATCTACCAGTTGTATTAAATATGAAACCAGATGTGTTAAAGCATTGCTTTAAAATTACTAACACTAATGACTCAAATGTAAATCGTTTTGTCTCCACATACGACTTTGATTGGCGTGGCTCATCTACCTCTGATTACTATGAATTGAATGAATTAAACGCACTTCTAGTTAAGAAGTGCGTTTTATAATTTATACATACTGCTCAATAATCATGATCTTGACTAGTTATACGAAAAAAGTCCCAATATCTTTAATCAAGCTGGTATTAATATCATATATAGAAATGTAATTAATATTTTAAAAACCTGTGCTATCAGAACTATAAAACAAAGAGGTAAAAATGGTGTACGAAAATTTTGGTGGGATGAAAATTTAGATACATTTAAACACGATTCCATTGAACATTTTAATAACTGGAAAAATGCCGGTAAACCAAACGAAGGCAACCTGTTTGATTTGAAAGTTAAAGCTCACGGAAACTATAGAAATGCGTTAAATGAGAATAAGCTGAAGTATAAAAATAATGTATCAACTGAATTACAAAATAATCTACTAAATTCAAATGGTTCAAAATTTTGGAAATGCTGGAAAGGTTACTTCTTTAAACAAAAAAATACCCAAAATGATGTTACTGTAGAAGGATTTAAAAAAGATACTGAGATTGCCAACGCTCTTGCTAATAATATAAAAAATGCCTGCACACAAAACTCATTAGAAAAGCACCAAACTTTTCGGGATAGCTATTTTTGTAAAAAGGGGGTTTATGAAAATACAGAAAATGAATGCTATATTGAAGTTGAAGCCATTGATAAAGCAATTAATAGCATTGAAGCAAACAAAGCTCCCGGCGCAGATGGGTTAACAATTGAGCATATTGCTTATGCACATCCGTCTTTAATTATAATTCTAAGAACTCTATTTAATATAATATTGAAGTTGGGAAAAGTTCCTGATGAGCTCGGGGTTGGCATTACTACGCCAATACCGCAATTTAAGGATCACAAAAGAAACATGTCTGCTGACGACTTTCGGGGAATAACGATATGCCCAATAATATCAAAAATTTTTGAATACTGTATTTTAAGGTATGTTAGTTTAGAAACCTCCACACGGCAATTTGGATTTAAACAAAAAGTTGGATGCACTAACGCCTTGCATAATCTTAGAAAAGTTGTTAATTACTTCAATAATAGAAACACTACAGTAAATATTGGGGTAATTGATCTGAAAAAAGCTTTTGATAAATGCAATGGTTATGGAATTTTATGTATGTTGCAGAACAGAGGTGTAAATAAATGTGTATTAAATGTGCTAGAAAATTGGTTTTCCAAAAACTACAACTGTTAAATAGAAAAATTGTATGTCTAATTGTGTGCCTCTATTATCTGGTGTTAAACAAGTAGGAGTTCTGTCACCCATTTTATTTACGTTATTTGTGGATAATATATTGAGTGTATTAGAGCAATCTAATTTAGGATGCTTTGTTAATTATAAATGCTTTAACAGCTTCATGTATGCTGATGATTTAATTTTGATTAGTGCATCGGTTACTGATTTACAGCTTATGTTTGATATATGTGATAATGTTTTCAATGAGTTAGATTTGCCAATAAATGTGTCAAAATGCCATTGTATAAGAATAGGCCCAAGGTGTAGCTATTCATGCTCACCTTTAAGTATTCAAGGAGTTGCAATTAATTGGGTGGAATCTATTAAATACTTAGGAGTCACTATTTGTAAGGCAAAAATTTTTAAATGCCAATGGGAAGAATCAAAAGGGAAATTTTTTAGAGCTGCTAACACCATTTTAGGAAGGCTGGGAACAAAAGCATCTGAAGATGTCATTCTTAAACTGATTGATAGTAATGGTGTATCAGCATTGCTTTATGGCACTGCTGCTGCCACGTTGCGAGATTCAAACTTAAAGAGTATGGGTAGAGCATATGACAGTATCTTTGCGAAGATCTTTCATACGACTGACAAGGAAGTAATTATGTGGCGTCAATATCATTTTGGTTTTTGGCCTTTGAGTATCTTATGTGAATACCATAGATATAATTTTTTAAACAAATTAGTATTAAATGCCAAAATTATTAAAGGGATCGAATTAGATCATCCAGATTATTTAGAATTTGAAAGTTTACAAAGGAAATATAATATTTCGTTTGTTGATTCTGTTGCTAAAGTACGATTAAAATTTTGGATCTACGTCGACAAAATGCTACATATTGAATATTCTAATTAATAATTGAGTTGATTTGATTCTGTTTGTCACTTGTAATCTACTAGGTTTGCATTGCTTAGCTGTACTTGTATGCAAAGTGTTGTTTCTTTTCGTTTATTTTTCTTTCTTTTTTCTATATCTTTGTTCGAAACTACCATATATTGGTGAAATAAAGTCTGTATATTCATTGAGTCAGCTTTCAAGCTCCATACAAACACAAAATAGATTAACAAGTTAATCCATTCACAATGGCTGTGCACGCCTTACTTATAACTTATGTAGCAAAGAGCAAAGTTTACCAGAGAATAATTAAGCACAAAGGATTTCAAACATTCAAGGGCGGATATAGGAACTTTCTAAGGTGGCCCGAAAGGTTTTTTATCGGGTCCATTGTTTTGCTTTCTACCTTAATAAGAGCATCCGGTACCGCATTTATATGATATTTTTCATATTTTCCTTCATAAATAAAATGACGACTTTTTTATTTTTTGGCGTTCAACCATTTCTTTAGTCGATTTTGTTATATCTGGCACAAAACGCCATATTAAAATATATGATACAGATAAAGAGCAATCCATGATGGAGCAGTAATATCTGTCATGTTTATAATAATAATAACAACAGTTAGAGTGCTACAGTCATCAATTACAACATCGAGCACTATTGAGACAAAATCAAGCCAGCGATCACAAAAGAAAGGTCCAAAAACGGTGCAAATTTAAAAATCCAGCAACTCAGTCCAAAGTAAAGGGAATTAAAGAAAAGGTGGTTTAGACGAAGGTCGCTGTTCAAGAACACTGGGTGGAAGAGAGAGATGGAAAAGATAGGCCTTCAACTGCCTATGGAACTGCTCATAGGAATGCAAAGGCCGATTTGATTCAAATGAAGATTTCCGAAGATTGGACGGAAGAGAATTCCAGATCTGCTGTGCAGCATGCTGGAAAGAACGATTAGATAGCTTAGAGCGTGAAGGTAAGCTAGGTCTCACAAGAGCAATTAACTTAGAGACCGAGTACAGCAGGCTGCATCACTTTAATCAAGTGAGACATACAAGTTTGTCCAGGGATGGCGATGGACTTATAGGTTAACGAAGCTATTTTGTAAATGATACGCTATGTAATCTTTAGCCAGTGCAAAGACTTTAAAGTAGGCGTAACATGTGAGTACTTGGAACTACAAAAATTTTGCTCGCGCAAGAGAATTCTGAACAAACTGCAACCGAAGTTGGACTGCTGCAATTCCCTGTTTTTAAATCTCACAGCCAGGGAGATTTAAAAACAAGGAATTGAAGTAGTCCAACTTCGATTGCACAAGAGCAGCACCAATTGTAGCAGCTGTCTCACTTGACAAATATGGACGTATTCGACGAAGATCACGGATATGTTTATGTGATCGGCGGGCCTAAAGGAGGGGGAAGGACCTCCTGGGTCCATCTGTGGAACCGCCACTGCAAACATTACAATAAATGGCATACTACAGCAGCGCAGTTTTATTTAATTATAGAACTATCGAAAATTACTGTTTAAATTTCCTTCAACGGGCAATATTATCCTTATAAGCTGAGGAATATAAATATAAAGTGAAAGAGCAGAGGTCCGGATAGAACTGGTTACATACTCAATCATTTAAGATACAAATGACAGTTGTTGGTGTAACTACTGTGTTATAATGATATTCAATAAAGCGTTCTAATAAATACATAAATATATAATACTAACTTAATATCAATAAAATTATATTTACAGCATAGTTCAAACAAAGTAAATAAAGAAATGATCGTTCATCATATTGCGCAGGAATATCTGTTGCTTTAGCGGAAGTAGAGAGAGTCGAGATTTCTGCTTGAGCGACTTCCACAGTAACGAGATTCAATGATAAACGACTACGGGGTGACATTAATGACCGTCGATATAACAGTTTCCTCACATTGGGGCGTGGCTTATGGAAGCTAGAACTTGTAACAAGATGGAGCAATTATTGGCCCCCTTGCTAGCATCCAAAGTCTAAATGTCTTCATTAATTTCTAAAACATCTGAATGGAGATGTAGGAGGCTAGAAGTATGAACCATACAATTTCTAACGGATTTCTCATTTACTTTCATTAATAGTAGTTATAACAGGCTAGATTTTAAAGCACACATTGGTTTAGTTTTGTAATAATAGTGTGCATTTGCGTGCATAACTTAATTTTTCTAATTACCTAATTCAGTAGATTATGTTTTAGAAAACGACTTTTGGTAAGCAACTGCTGCAAATAGTAATAGGCTGTAGCTCATGTACTAAGAGCTCGTAATATGAGACTATGGTAGATCATTCAAAATTATGATCTCTTAATTATGTTACGCATCATCATCATGGTAAGCATGGAATTTAAACGGTTTAATTTGTTTCTTTTTCCATCTAGTCTATATGTGTATATGTAAAGTGCATGAATACTAATACCATAAATGCCTACACATACTTTTTGAACTCAAATTGAGAATTGAATGGATGCCGTAATTGTTTTTTCCGAGATCAATCGCAAATTATCTGATTTTGTTTAGCCTAGTTCATTGGCGCGTCTAGCTTCATCAGGCTGCTGACTTGTTTGAATAATTCTTTAACTTACAGTTTAACTTAACGCATCACACGCATGAATTGATCAACTCAATTATATAAGTCATCAAATATCAATCGAGGATTTCTTTAATCTCGCTCTAATCGACCAGTTATAGAATGACAAATGTGCTGCTCCTCGGACAGAAGGTTTGTCCGTCACGCCCATCTATTGCGTTTACATGTTAATCTGTCCAGCGACCACTCTAAACAAGCGTATAGCCGGACTCAATATGCTAATGGGCTCTAAGTTCCTGATATTCTTCTGCAAAGAAAGCAGAAAGAGAAAGAGTGAGCGAGAGAGAGAGAGAGAGAAAGAGAGAGAAAGAGAGAGAAAGAGAGGAAGAGAGAGAGAGAGAGAGAGAGAAAGAGAGAGAAAGAGAGAGAAAGAGAGAGAAAGAGAGGAAGAGAGAGAGAGAGAGAAAGAGAGAGAAAGAGAGGAAGAGAGAGAGAGAGAGAGAGAAAGAGAGAGAGAGAGAGAAAGAGAAAGAAAGAGAAAGAGAGATAGAGAGAGAGAGGGATTTTGTAACAATGAGATCCCATCCTATTTTAAGATAAACCTTAAAACTTATTTGCCTAGGGTTTACGGAGTACGCTTACATCAAAGATATACAATAAGAATTATATAATATTATATTATTATTAGTGAATAATCGTAGAAAATAATTGTTTATTCCATGAACTAGAGGTACCGTGTATCGGTTAGGAGCCTCGACTGGTTATTAATGTTTGCCAATGCCATAGCAAATGCAAGTCTTTTTCTCGTTTAGTAAGAATTCAAAGATTTTAAATATATATATATGCAAGATTTATACCCCAGGTGAAGCGATTGCCTTTAACCGTCCGACATGTTATGTGCAAACAGCTATAATCCTATGTTTTTATTATTTTGCGGGTTGGTGATTTTAGGTATTATTTGATAAATCGATTCTTTAGTAGTTGATTGATAACAAATCTTATCAATTAAATTGCAACGCAAACCTGTGTTATTCACATCAGAGCCGCACTCGTTTAACGAAGGAAGAAGTGACGTATGTCTGGAATGTGTAAGTTCTCGAAGGAAGCCCTCTGTGAGATGACTCTGAACTGGATGTGTCACGTGATGAGATGGAACACCGGAAGTCAATCCTGCCAGAAAGTTCTGCCTCCAGGCGGTAAAGCCATGCGCTGCCGCGGCCACCACGGCAGCGTTCTGAAGAACCCTGCTAGTGGGAGACTCGCTGAACCTCTGCCACGGGTAATACGGTTGATGGAGGCCAAACTTACCTGAATTATCCGACGTCTTAAAACTTTCTAACGAATAATGGGTATCAGTCAATGTACTCTGAGCACACTTCGTAGAACCATCAAGCGATTTGAGATGATCGTACTGATATTGGCGGCTGACTGGAGAGAGATTCTCTCTGGATGCTGATCGGCTGTCGTCTTCTCTCTTTGGTTCTGTCTGACTCAGTCCCAGCAAATGTTGAATGGCGAAAGAGGTACGTCGACAGTGGGGGTTGGTGGAAGAGAGGGGAGGGAGTTTTGTTGTTCCAGGAGGGAGAGCGGGAGAGATGGAGGTAGACAGAGAGGTGAATGGTCGCTGCGAGAGACTTAGACTTCCTAAAGAATGGTATGGTAGCATGGCTTGATTCTGTTCAATACTCATTTCGTCATATACACTCTGCTATTATAAAATCCAAAGATTTGATAAAATATGTGGATTAAACGCAAGGAGATCAGAGTTTGTGACGTACTACATGCAAATAATTATTCATCGCTCCGCTCTTGCTGAGACCAAAACTCAATTGATTGGCATGTTGCCTTTGACAACTTTAAAATTTAAAATTCACTTTAGAATTGTTACCTTTTTCTATATGCTAACAATTGTCGCTATTGACGTATCTTCCTGCTTAATCACAACGTTATGAACTTGCAGTAGAGTGATTTATTAAAGATTTATAATGAATTAGCTAAATAACTTATGCTTTTTGTGTCTTCTTCGCAAAATAATTAATATTTATTTTGCAATTATTTCTTTTACGTTATTAATTTATTTTACGCTATTGAACTTACGCATAAAATGCATAATGGGTCTAGTAAAAGATTTGCTGAGACTAAAAATGGCCTAAAGTTCAATAATTAGGCCTACTCGACTTTCATTTGTAGTTGTAATTAATTAGCAGATCTGCAGTAGTCAGATGTTTCTTTAACTGAATAAACGAAGATCAATCAGACATTCAGGCTAAGAACAGTCTGACACTTTTATCAAGATATATTTATTAATAGAATTACAGTGAATTATGTAGGTCCAAATTTACTTAATATTTATATTTATTTGCAAATTAATATTTCACAAAGCTGACCCTTTTCATTTAATTTCATTAATTATGAAATTAAACAGCAGTTAATTGCAAGTCATAATTCTTTAGTGTGCCTATGATATTTTCAGTAGTGTCAATGTGAGAGTGTTGTATTTTACCATAACAGTATTAATAGTTGTAAGAACTCAGGCAAATCAAGTGTTTGACTCACTATCGATTCCAGCCAGATAAGTATTGAGTATGTGAAGTACTGAAGTAATTATATAAATTATGTACCGTATAGCTTCACATAGACATTACATCTTCAGTGTTCGTAATATTTCATTATGTTGTAGTCCAGGTAGTTTATTACGATAATGTGTTGCAAAATGTAGGTTTTTTAGGTTTTCAGTTTATAAAAAACATAAAAGCCCAAAAAGGAGGTTCTTAAAAACGTAAAAATTCAAAATATTTGTAATATCTGAAAAGTATAAATTTGTCAATATGACATTAACTTTGATAAATGCTACAAAATTATACTTAGCCTAAGCTATTAGTCAAATCATCGTCAAGCCAATAGTACAACACTACATTTCTCATTTCTGGTTATGATTTCAGAGATATGGAGCTTTCAAATTAACTGAAGAAAACTTCTAAGAAACCTAAAAATCTGAAAACTTATTTTTTGGGAAAAGAGTAGGGTTTTTTCATCACTGACTAGGCTACTGTGCTTCGCTTATTTTAAAATAATTAACTTCATTTAAATAACCTTTTCAATTCTGACTACATGTAAACGGACTTTGTTAAATTAATATCTTTAAAAAATATAGATGTACAGTATATGTGTAATATTCATAACAAACTTAGAAAACTTTTCACGCCAAGCAACTTAACCATCAGTCTATCATACATCGCGAATATGTTTAGCATACTGGACTTCCGTTGCTTTTATACTTAATTACTCAACTTCCGTCTCCTGCTACTGCAACAGCTGGCAGCAAGTTATATCGAGTAGCCATCCAGCTCGTCCGGATATTCTATGCAAGGGATTCAAGCTGAGCATAGCTGAATCCCTGAATACAGAGTCCAGTGTAAGCCAATTGCATAGCGATCGTTAAGCAGTGCTCCGTGTTCATAAGCCTGCGTCAATCCAATCACAAGACATTCTGTCAAAACTTCCCCCGCCCACGACTCTAGAGATCCAATAGGATCGTTCGTTTCATAATACACAACATAAATGTACATGCTTGTTTCTATGATAGCTCCTTTTGAATCAAATCTATTAAATAAACATGTTTATAAAGTTAATATACAATTTAACTCTAATGCGCCAAAGAGGCTGATGTAAATAGTTGGAAGTTGGTCTACAGATCAAGGGTGCTAAAACAGAGCCATAGGCTAATCCTGAGCTGGTAAAACTAGTGTTAACGTCCGTTTCCTCACTCGAAAGCGATGTCAGTGACGGGCGAGCTCAGGATTTGAATCCCACACATACTGATCCGTGGTCAATATCTTACCGATTCATTTTCGTAAATGAATAATGATACAATTTTTCAAGTGTATGGCTTAGATAACGGCATCACCTTCACTCTGATTTTACTATGGTCCAGCTGGAAACAAGAAATCTTGACTCAGAAGTTATCAGCATTGTTCTCGGTCACGTCATGTCTGAGACAGCTTTCATCATGCCGCTCTTATTCTTCATCACGAATGACTTCTGAACATTTAGCCTGTAATTTAGGTTTATCACTTCGTCGTTTTACAGTAAATTGTAACAGTCTGGTAGATATGATATAAATAAATAAACGTTATATTTAAACTACATGCAATTTACACCTTTTACTAATATCAAAACAAACCGAAGTTATAATAAACTTGGATTACCAAAGGTATTGACTCGTTTTTAATGTCTAATTGACATGAGATCTTGATACATGGTAAGTGTATATTTTACAAAGCGTCCATATGTGCGCCACACAATAGCCAATGACAGGCCTACTTTAAAGTTCAAATTTAATCATAAACTAAGTCCATGCGCTTGAGCAATCTCAATGAAACATTTTATGCTTAAAAACTCGTAAATATTATCATAGATCAAAGGAATGCGAATTCTTAAACGTATTATAAGTATAGCCTAACTGGTTAATACCATTTGTATTCAACAAGCACTATAATAGATATTAAATTAAATATAAAAATTTCAAAAATTATATATGGAAAAACTATTTGAAAAAGTAGCATATTCGGTAATTCTATAAAGACCTGAGTTCTTCCCTCCATTTATAAATTGGATCCACTTTTCGTTTGTTTTTGGAAAGAATGGTCCTGAACCGCGAAGGAAGGGGGCGAACTCTTCCCTTTGATAGATTGGGGGCCTAAAGGCCCTTCTCCATCTTAAATTCTCAAGTCCAACAGTAATTTATTTCTTATATTATACTATAGCACTCTGTTTAGTTTGTAGGCTTTGCTAAGTTTCATATTTTCAACATCACAATTCACGGTATTCGACACGAAGGTTCGGGTGGGATTCAAATCCTACTTTTATGATTTCCTGCTCTTCAGGTAAGTGTGCTGAAAAGTTAAAACACCAAACTGGTAAATTAACTAAATGATCAGAATCCACTAATAATTAGTATTTAATATTATTGCAGTGAGTTAATATCAATGTCTGAGTCTGCTTTTATCAGACTACCGCAATCTATACATGTACGAGTACATTGGCCCCTATTGGTTCGCACGATTAACGAAGTGCATGGTTTAAATAATGCAGAGACTTCCGTATGCTAATTATTTCTCTTTATTGCTCTCTCAAATATCAGGTGTATTGTACATATTTTTACTTATTGGCTGCTGGTACTGAAAACGATAAAGACTACAAAGCAAAGGAATTGAAGTCCTTTATTAAAGACGGCATATCTTAACCAAACCTTAACTTGTTCATTAGTTGGAGATATGCTGCTTTGAAAAACTATTATTTTTCTCTACTTCTAAGAGTATATATGTTTGACTTATGCTGCTAGTTGTTTAAAACGTAGTCATTTCATAAATTAAATATAAGTTTTATTTAGTGTAAGCCCCTTCACCTAGATTATAATATACTTTATAAGCTTTTAACTGTTAAAATAGTGATTTTAATTAAGTTAGACAGACTATCCTATCAAATCAATCAATTATTCAATCACAAATCAATCAATCAATGCTTGTTTAAAGTAAGCCTCTAGAAAGAAATTACGCTATGCGAAAATACATTACACAGATAGTTACCGATTTAAATAAATAAAGTAATTATTCTTTATCTTCACAAAACTACTATTTGTATATTTTTACGCCAATTACTGAGAAGGCAATTGTTGCAACCTTGGCATCATTTATAATGTTATATTGGCCTGCACTTTTCAAAAGCAGCTTGTGTCATCTCGGGAATAATACTAGAATCTTATTGAAATGATAATGTTTGCACAAAAATTAAGGATCTGCTTACATGTATTACTCGTGTTGTGTTCGGGACACTGAAGAATAGATCAACCGTTAATTGTGCGTGCCATGAGTAGTTATTAGGCTAGAACTGAGGAAGACATTCATAAACCACGTCAGCAACCATATATTTCTCCAGCCATAGGCTATATAAGCCCGGACAAGATAGAGCTTCTTTTGAAGGGAATAACTTGCAGAACTGTATGAAGCGCTCCTTATTAAGCGTTAAATCAGTCTCTAAGTAGGAATTTTTATATTTGACCTGCTATTTGGCAGAGCAGTAGAGAGATCATATAACATTTTCTTTCGTTTCACTTAGCAAAACTACAAGAAAATGCTACATCGGTACCTGAACATGTCCTATCAATTCCAGGAATTACAAAAGCCTATTTTTGAATCCTCTGGGAGGATGAATGGTGAAGAAGAGGGACATGGTCGACATTATGAATTCGAGAACTTAAAATTCTCATATTTTTCAAATGTGCCTAAATTTTTTTCGAATCAGTAAAACTGTTAACTGTTCGATATAACATTGGAGGTGAGTGTAACGATGAATCGGATGGGATGAATTTATGAGATATAGGTTATATAGCCTAAAGCTATACGTTATATAGAGATAAACATATATAGCTATATGTTCACATTTAAATTGTGCTCACTTATTGCATTTACTTGTTTGTTTGCATTGTTTGTAAACTGTACAGGGTTGAATGACCCTTTTTGGTGATCTAATAAATAAATAAATAAATAAATAAATAAATAAATAAATAAATAAATAAATAAATAAATAAATAATAAATAAATAAATAAATAAATAAATAAATAAATAAATAAAATAAATAAATAAATAAATAAATAAATAAATAAATAAATAAATAAATAAATAAATAAATAAATAAATAAATAAATAAATAAATAAATAAATAAATATAGCCCATAGCTATATGTTATATAGCCTAAAGCTATGTGTTATATAGCCTAAAGCTATGTGTTATATAGCCTATAGCTATATGTTGTGTAGCCTATAGCTATATGCTGTGTATCCTATAGCTACTGTACATGTTATATAGCATATATAGCTATATGTTATGGTCTTAAGCCCTTAGATCTATAGATGAAACCAATGAATTAATATAAATAGTTAGAAGCGTCAAACTTTACAACGTGAGATCAAACAATTCAATGGGCGACAGGTGCTGAGAATTCAATTATTCGAATTTTAGCCATATTTTAGGATCTAATGTAATTTCATGCCTATATAATGGTATGTACATATACAGTATATGCACTTAAATTAGTTTGCTGAGTCAATTCGTCATAAAACATTTACTTAGACTCAATTATTAAAATACCGCATTAGTTAGTTGTTAGAATCATCATTTTAGGGTAAAAAATGACCTATATATATAGATATATATATAGGTCATATATATATATATATATATATATATATATATATATATATATATATATATATATATATATATAACACGCATAGTACCATATGTTTTGTTTAAATTCTTCGTACGGTTTTTGTGTCAAATTTACCAATGCTTTAAATACAATGATATAATCCAGCTATTGCAAGTTATTCATAATTTCAGATACTCAATGGCCGTTGTATTATTGACATCAGGCCTACCTCGTATACATGTAGGGTATGCTATCATCCAGGGTCGTGTTTAACAGTATAATAAAAAATGTTGTAGTAGATTATAGTAAAGCCTCGAAAAGTCAGACCGAAGCTCAGTTGTGATACTCAATACGTTGTGGTACAATTAAAAACTGCTCTTTAAATGCGCCACAATAGCTACGTCATCCTGTCACCCGTTCATACAAAATTTATCGTTTAGGATAAATAAACTAGAGCACGTGTAACTCTATAACGTTGATGAACATAAACATGGGGCATACAATCAGATATCCTGTACATTATACAAGACGTTTGGATCGTACAAGTCTAGAGATCAAGTCAGCCATCATTAAACTGTTATGATAGGCCAAATCTTCATCATGTGTTTGGGAAAAAATTTCTTCCGGTGAATCGATTTGTATTTAAATGTGCTGCAGATAGGTCCCTGATAACATAATTTATTTGTTTTGTAATTTTATTAAGAATTTCTTTATTTTTATTTAATTCGTGTTTTGTAAACTTAATTTCTTACTCCTATTCCTTCGTCGTCGTCATTATTAGCACCATCATCGTCAGAAGAAGAAGAGGAAATGAAGAAGTCTGTTTATACGCTCAGTATAAAAAACTTCCATTTAGCAATAAATTGATCCAATCACAAAATATTCTTCCACGGTTTTTAGAGTGCAGATTTTAAAAGTTATAATTTTATTTAAAAGTAAAAATTAAAATAGTACAATGGAAATGTAGGAGAGGTGGGGGGAGGGAACGCACACGAAGGGTCATTTAGAAGATGGCATGATGTATGAAAACATATCCACAGCTGATTCCTTAACATGAATGATGATGACCTCAGCGTTTAACTAAACATTGACTGATTAATCTCTTTTGAAACAGGTCTCATCCTTTTTAAAGCAAATATTTTACTGTATATTCATCTATTGTGGTCTATAAGTTCGATTTTCATTCAAGGATTGAATCTTACTCATTCATACACAAATCCTGCTGATCTTTGAGCGCGTAGTCTGTATATTATTTGACAAGTAGGTATCATACCATCTATGCTATCTGATCTAAATAAATGCGTCACTGATACTATATGTAGGCTTCATAAAGTTATAACAATCTAGTCTTTTTGTTTATTTATACATGTGCACTATTCTTATAACCTTTCTTGTCTTTGGTGAGAATTTAATTTACATTAAAATATTTGTCGATTTAATAATCTTAAATTACGATTTTTTATTTTTTATATTCCATCGGATTCGGTTTAGTGAAATCAGTGGAGACCACTGATTTGACTAAAAATAAACGTCTTAATTCAAATCCGGTACTCGCCTAATCCAAGACATGTTTTCGAGAAAGGAAGCTTTAGAAGTTAATTTTTTGCAGTTTACGTGAAAATTTAACATTCGATTCCGTTATACTATCTCGATTGAGATCCACTGCTATAGAATGAATATCATCAACAATTAAGCTACTTCACGGTTCAGTAATTCGACATCGTTTGACGATATTACTACAACACAACACGAGAGCTGGTGTTGACGTATGGTAACCACTTTGTATACACAAAGCGTCAATGCTCCAGGACTCTAAATAAATCACTAGATTTACAGTTAGTACTAGTTTGCATACTAGTTTGCAGTTCATATTTACTTACAAACCTTCACTTATGCCTGAGGCGTGGTTGCGCGTGCCGCAATTACAACGAACAGTAAGTTTCTAAAAAAACATTATAGGGAATTTCGCCTACTTTTTCCTTCGCGAACTTTGGCTACGTCCAATTCTGGTCAAATTGTTCATGTCTCTCTTCGCACGTGCGGGATAAGTTTAACCCATGTACGGTAGGAGAGAGGGTGCGCTATATCTAACGTAAATGAAAGGTTTTACTCTTTCTTTGGCTCGGGCAGGATTCTAACACAGTTCACTGGCTCGAACCTTTCGACAAAATAATGTCTTCATGAATGACGTGCGATGAAATAACAAGATATTTCGATCAATGAACATAAAGTTATGATTGATTAGTTATTTCGTAATTGCAATTTCAAAAATCATCAGTTCCTCTACTTTTGAAGTTTATTTAATTGACGTGACTACATGAGTGGAGTAGACAATATGGAAGTCAAAATTATCATCCATGATTTTATTTGTCATTAATATCACTTTTTCAAACTTTAAAAATTATACAATTGTAGCATTGATTTTTCATGTAGGCCTAATAGTCTTGTGTCTGGGATTTTACTCTCTAATCAACTCGATTGTGAATCAAACCCAAGCACAACCAATCTCTATATTGATCACTTAAAATCACGCGACGTTATTTTCTGCTGCGCACAATGAGCTATTTGACATTGAAAAAATACAACATTATATTATGACAGACAGAATACGTTTTAGAGAATACGTTTATTTTTAAGAAACGTCATATATACAGTATATATACAATCAAGCAAAAAAGGCACACATACAACACTGGATCATCAATGAGGATATAGATATTCTATCTAGTTGACAGCCGACAAGCAAACAGACCTTTGATAGAGTTCTGCATACTTTAGACGCAATTTTTAAACGAATATTTCGACAATTGAAGAGAGTATACAATTTCAAGAAATTTAATTGAAGAAAGAAACACGCGAAACTATTAAATGAGGAATAAAAGTCAATTCTAATGCGTCGATAAGCAATAACAATGGATAAACAAATAAAATGCAAGGTATATTTAAAATGCATCGTAAAATTATAATTTTTATATTCTTGACATCCATGAGGACACCACACAAGGACGCTGATCCTCAACAAAGCGCTACGCCACGCTGCACAATCGTCATTAATCTGACGGTGAGATCACTGCTCATCATGATTCTTACCATCTTGTGTCAGATCTGTGTCTACTAACATTCTACAGGATCACTCATTAACATCGTTCTAACTCCAGGATCATTATCAACAGCGTCCTCACTCCAGGATCATTATCAACAGCGTCCTCACTCCAGGATCATTACCAACAGAGTCCTCACTCCAGGATCATTATCAACAGCGTCCTAACTCCAGGATCATATCATCATAGTCCTAACTCCATGATCACTATCAACATCGTCCTAAGTGCTTCCAATTTACCGAAATCGATCAAATGTTGCCAAAAGAGCATGAATGCAGAAAAATAGATGCTAGTAATTATATCTCTCTCTTAGTGCACAGCCTACTGGCAGGTCCATGATATATAACGCCTCCAATCTTCTCTGTCTTCCGCTTTCCTCTTTATTTTCACATATGATTGGGTCTTAAAATCATCTAACACATCTAATTTCTGCCTGCCCGTGCCTCTTTTTCCTTCCATCCTACCTTCTAATTATATGAATACCCAATATTCATGCAACATGCTGAAACAGACTTCAAACAGTCCATTAGTAAATATCATATACAAGAATTTCCTGCGCAATAGTGACATCATCCGAACCACGATTAAACAAAAACTAAAACAATCCATGCACTTTATCCTTTCACATAATCGAACAGATTTTATCAAAAACTAAATATCTCACTAACAGATTCAGTAAATATTTCAGTCTACTTAAATATTTTCATAACAAATAAATTAATATATCAAAATAATTTATCTATTATAATAGTCCTATAGTAAGTGGTTAAAGTAGGGAGGGGGGGTCCAGTGGGGGCTCAGCTCCCGGGCCCATTACGTTTTAATTTTTGTTATCCCACCGGCGAACTGCCGAGAGGGTCCCGTTGGATCTCAGGATCCCAGTGCCAAGAAGATTGCTAATTGATCTTGTTAGAAATAAATCCATAAATAATATAACGCAGGGCCGTTTTGGCTGAGAGGGGTCCCAGTCTTCCTGAAAGGGCCCAGTTTTAGGGACAAGGGACCAGGAATAGTTTAGAGGGGGCCCGATACACATTTGCTATATGGTATTGATTGATATAGCGACTTTAAAAGTTTTTGCAGAATTGTCTATTACCTCGTATTATAGACTGTATAATACTGCAGGTGGTTTATTTCAGTTCCTTGTGACAGCTGCAGAAACAGCTGTTCAATTTAAGACACAAATTTGACGCAAAATACACACAAAATCAGGACTAAATTATTACGAATTGCTATCTAACATAATTTTATGACTTAGCAATAATATATTTACATCATGATATTGAATTGAGTAGTGACCAAATCTATATTACATGATGAAATAATGTATCCATAACAAACATGAGAAAGAAAGCAACAATAACTACAACAATAACAATTAGGTAGTACTGTTGCCTATGACGACATCGAGCCAAAAACACCAAAGTCCGGCTCACGAGCAAAAACAAAAAATTCCAATATACCGAGCAAAGCAGGTCTCATGAAAACCAGTGCTAAAATAGAGAATTAAAGAAATGAAAGCCTAAATATTATTAGCGACTCATGGTCATCTGAAGGAAAAGAAATATCAGAAAGGTGATAGCACAACAAAAATTACAGTGCTATTAGTGTCCTTCATGACAATATCGAGCACAGTAAGTCTTTAATTGCCGACATAGGTGCCCATCAGAAAGCAAAGGGCTACGATAAAGAAGACATACGAAGAGTGGATGGAAGAGAATTCCAGTTCTGCGGAGAATATCAATTTGCTTGCAAAACCGAGGTACAGATGCATCGCTTTCATCCAATGTTCTGGCGTTGTGATGGATTGTTACAGCATGTGTCAAAGAAGCCATTACATACACGTAACTACGAGTATAAGCAACATAACTAAAATACTATATCAGTAACACTTTCAGTGAATTGTCAGAGGAACACAGAACTCATTACTTTACAAATAACTACAACGAATAACTATTTAAATACTTTCAATGTCGTCAATATGACTAATATCAAAATTGAGCAAATGAGTTCAGATAATAGAGGCCGTCGTTTCGTAACGACAATAAATGAAGTCTTTTCCCGATCATAATGCTATTCTAATAATCTCACGGCAAAATTCAATTTTATGTAATAACTAAATTTTTTATTGTATAATTTAAAATACGTTATATGACCATGGAGATACAGCATAGATAGGCCTATCGTGCGTGGAACAAGTTTTAAATAGAGTTAAGCAGGTACAGTATGCCTATAGCATTAGGCCTAAAGAAATTTCCTATTAACAAAGCAAAACATAACTAAACGCGCGAAGAAAACTGTCACGCTAATCTATATTTGTCCATTTCCAAATAAATATCCAAAAGACCTAAAATGGTTTAAATATCAATCTGTAAGTCTTCGTCAAGGATCTCAAATTCAACGTCCATTAAAGAAATATGAATAGTAAAGTCTACTTCAGCAGCAAGTATTTATACACCCAAGATTTAACTCTTGTGTTACTTAAATTACTGCGTGTACTGTATATATTACTATAATTATTTAAGCATAAACATGTTTTAGCTTGTAAATACAAATTAATTAAAGCAAAATTAATGCATACATAAACACACTGAGACTTAGTTTTCATAACGCTGCCAAATATCCGTTTGTCGACAAAACATAGACTAAATATTACTTAAAAGATATAAACTAGAGTTAGGCTGCCCCAGATACCCTTAGACTCAATAGATAAAATAAAATGTAACGAACAGGGATAAGTACACTTTGTTAGTCAAATTTAACTAGTACATAAACGAGACAAGACGACCAAAAAGAAGCAGCAAAAGAAAGCATATGCGGAAAAAGATTAATTTTCCATTAATGTCTTTGATGAGAATCTGAAGTTAAACAACAAGCAAAACCGAATTTTATTCATAATATTACAATTCATTTTAATCGGTAACGCAATGACAAGCAGGGTTAAGAGGCGTCTTCTGAATCATAATACTTTTAGAGGATCATCGCTGGCGTAAACAAAATGTGGAACTACTGGAATAACCAAACTTTAATCATAGCGTACAGTGAGACAATACAAATATCTGATATTAGAAGTACAGAGATTTCTATAGTCAGATTAAAGAAGCAATGAGATCAGAAGTTTGGAAGTTAGACGCATACGTGCACCATAAATAAAATTGGGCAATATAAACAGGGGTTCAAAACAAAATTATACATGCAGGCTCCTCCGTGCAGTTAAAAGTTAGAGAAAAAAGGCGCATATCAATCGAGTAGATACTGCATCTTACTAATTAATACTTTTAAACTAGATGTAGAAAATGTAGTGCAGTACATAAGTCACATTGGCAATATAAAACAAGTTAGAGGTGTAAATGCTATACATTATTAATTACTACTCATTTTTATTTAGGCCTAATAGTAATTAATTCAAATATAAGACTATCCGTATTGGTAAATCCTCAAATGTAAACTACATTATGTGTTCTAACTCTTCACTTTAATGTCATATCTAGTAAATAATCAATAAAAAGCAAATTTTCAACGTACGATTCATGATAGAAGTATCTACAGAAACGGTTAAAAGAGGGTTTCAAAACAAGTGAAACGGTTAAAAGAGGGTTTCAAAACAAGTGAAACGGTTAAAAGAGGGTTTCAAAACAAGTGAAACGGTTAAAAGAGGGTTTCAAAACAAGTGAAACGGTTAAAAGAGGGTTTCAAAACAAGTGAAACGGTTAAAAGAGGGTTTCAAAACAAGTGAAACGGTTAAAAGAGGGTTTCAAAACAAGTGAAACGGTTAAAAGAGGGTTTCTCCGCGCAGTTAAAAGTTTGATATGAAAGACATATCGAAACTTTTAACTAAACAAGAGTTAGTTATGGAGTCATGGATCCACTGGAGTATGCTTAGTAAAACAAACAAAAATTCAAATGTGTAAATGTTCCAGCAGATAGCAAATCGTACAAATACAGAGCACAAATTCAGACTAAACAATTAACTCAGAATTGTGCACGGTAAAAATGGTTCGTTATAAACTTGGTAGTACAAATATTGAGCAAGAAATAATGAATTATAGTTAATTAGAATCACCGAGAGTTGTAATTACTGAGAAATATTTATTGAATTGGAGAAGCTTCGCGTCAGTGATAAAATGTTAACAGCAATGAGTGGAAGAGAATAGAGTATAGACAACAATAAAGTATATATTATGTTAATCCTAGAAATAATTTAAGCTACACTATAGGCATATAAACACAATTATTAAAATTACTGTTTTCTCTGATGTATGCTGCACCCAGACCAAGCTCTCTACAAATGAGCCGTGTGAATAGACAGAGGTGCTTAGAACATCTCAACCTGAGTACCATTGGGAGCTTCGAGGCCGAAAAGAGTTCCAGATATAGGCCTAATCGATCTCTTCAGCGCTTCGTTCTCTTTCTTCAAATCATCATTCTCCTTCTCTAACTCTGCTTTCTCACGACAAACTATATCGTAGTTCTGCTCATATAAAAAATAATAATATAATATATGTAATATATTATACATGAAAAATATATAGAACAGGTAAGGAGTTTCAAATGCTTCGGTCATACTATAACAGATGCATCATGGGAAATTTGAGACAGAAATGTGCAGTAGGATTGCACGGGCAAACGAGGCCTTCGATAATATAAGAACCTTTAACAAAACATTTAAAATGACACAGAGTTAACAATAGTGAAAACTTTGGTATGCACCACGCAATGATAAGGATGTGAAACAAGTGACCTTAAGAAGGGAAGATCTCATGAAGCTACATTGCATTGGAAATGTGACTATGAAGAAGAATGGAAAGGATTAGCTGGACTAAAAGGGTAACAAATGAGGACGTTCTGGAGAGAGTTGGTACAGAAAGACAGTTGACAAATGCATTTATAAATGGGAAAAAGAGTTGGATAGGACACATTCTAGGGGGGGGGTCTACTAAAAGAGGTTATGGAAGGTAGAATGGAAGGAAGTAGAGGCAGAGACAGGCCGAGATTAGGAATGTTAGATGATTTAAAGATACACTCATATGTATCCCGACCCAAGTTAAACCGTAATTAAAGGGAAGATGAAGATGATGATGGTAATGACGATGATGATACATAATTATAATATATTCAATATATATAATTTACAGTATATGTACTGCATATAATACATTTGGGCCTATATATGTATATGTATATATATATATATATATATCTTTTAGTACTATCATTTAATAAATATTAAATTTAGCATCAAAGGGAAATCTTATCAAACTGCAGAATGAAATAAATACAAAAGTGAGTGATTTTATAAAACAAATGTAGCCTATGTTGTATATCATGTAGGCTAAATGAATAACTTTGAGATAATAATATGACTATAGACTACACGAATAAATTATAATTTCAATTCATCATCATCATCATCATCATCATCATCATCATTATTATTATTATTATCATCATCTTCTTCTTCTTTCCCTTGAATCTTCCCAGTTTAACTTGAGTCTGAATTAGAATTTTAGCCATCTCTGGAGCCAATACTTTACTTATTTAATTATTCAATAATTACTTTAATTATAATTTCAATTATACTATTTTTTAAAGTTATACTTAACGTGCAGCAGAGAAGTATAGATCAGCATAAGCGACTACTAGTCTACAACAGAAGTTAGGCTTACCTCTTGGAGAGCCCTCAGTTCTGAGAGTTTACTCTCTCGATATTTCCTTGAAGCTCTTCTATTGCTCGCCTTCTTATTCTCTTTTCTTTTCAGCTCATACTGATCAACATCTGGATCTACCTATAAGTATCATACATTAACTCTACTGTAATTGAATGACTCAGTATAATAAATGTGCACTGAAATCCACATGTATATATCCACATGTATATAGCAAACTTGCATCTAAATACACACATTTGTATAGTAAATGTGCATAGATATATTCACATGTGTATATTAAATGTGCAACGAAATATTCACATGTGTATAATAAATGTAAATAGAACTACATGTATGACAGCAGTTTATAATTTAGTGCAGTGCACAGTTCCGTTTCGCAGATTTCACCGTATTAAATATTTATTTTTTCCTAAAATTAAACATACAAAATTCTGATGAGGTGTCCATAAATTAAATTATTAATTGAACAAAGAAATTTCACTTCCAGCCAATGCACGTTTAATTAATTTGGATAAGATTCCAGTATGACATTTCAACAGTTCAGCGACAAGGAGAGAAAAATGGAGAAATAGAGAAAGGGAGACAGAACAAGAGAGTGCGAGCATGTGTATGTGACAATGAGAGAAAGAGAGAGACAGAGAAAGAAACATAGAAAGAGAGAGAAATTATATTTAACCTCAGCAGCCTTCCGTGTAGTAGTTGAGCGAGGCAGGGAAGCTAGCGTAGTCAGATTGTTGCTTTCATCTCCAGCTAGCGAAGCCGCATGTGAAGCTGAGAAAGTCCTTGATGATCTCACAGCTGAGCATCTTGATCTCTGGGCTGGGACAGCAGAACGTCTACGACTGGGCTTGGTAGACAGTGAAGAGCCATCGAGAGCCATCTCTGAATCGTAAGCCATCGGCGTGCTCTTCGCGCCAGGGATAGAATTAAATCTATAAGATCTTTGCACAGCTGTGTGTTCAACACTTGCATCAGCAACACTCTCGTAGACACCGGTACCACTGCATCCTGCCTGGACAGCATCAAGAGCTTGACATGCGGTGGATCCACCAGTGTGCCACTGAACTGACGCCTGTGCGGAAGTGGATTCGTAACAATTAAATCCTGAATTTTTCTCCAAAGACTGGTAGGTAGCAGGATCATACGACGATGTTTCCTCTAATAGACCTTCAAATAATTGAGGATTCTCATCAATGACCGATTCTAAACCATCAGTCTCAATTAAACCGCTAGTTGGTTTAACACCATAGTCTTTATGTACTTCCGGTTCTACTTCTCCGCCATCATTCAAATTCAAATTTAGCAGTGGGTCATCTGAGAAATTACTATCGGCAAAATTATTTTCAAATATGGTCAGAGAGTCTTCGTAAGAGTCTAAGTTTTGAAATGGCCTAGTATTCTCCGGGAAACTAAATAGTGAGTCAACCAATGATGGGTTATAAAAAGAGTACTCTGTTTGCTGGTGCTCCTCTTCCATTTCGTTACTCTGCAACAAATCGATAAGAGAAACAATAGAATAGCCATACAATATAAATGTAAGTAAAACATACACACAGGAACGTATGCTCAATGAATTTTTATGTAAACTTATATTCGATATTGACTTACTAAGAGAGTCAGGTTTTATTAATTAAAACACTACAGAAGGGTCTCGTCATTAAACGATATACTGGACTGAGTAAAGAGTAGGCCTATACTAAATGCTACCATTTAGTATAGGCCTACGGACTTCAAAAAACTGGGACGTCCAGTATTTTGGTCCACGGACGGTAATATATGTGTCACGTACGGAAGTTCTGAATCTCGGTATAACAAACTCAGACAATAGTCTGAAGTTATGTGTAGAGAATGAAGGTAAAGGCGTCAGTAATTTACTATCGCTTAACTTCTATTATGTTCTACGCACAGACTCTGCGTTGTGCAACACTCAACTTGTAATATATAGGAACTTGCCTGGCTACTTACGCCAAGCTACGTTCATTCATTGGTGCTTCTTGTAACGTGTAAATTATATAAAGCTATGGCTCTTCAGCACGGATAGGCACTAAATACTTGCCAAGTTTATTATGTAGAATTGCAATAACTTTTAACTACATAAAGAGGCAAAAAAGTTGAAACTACATTTTAACTATACTCCTATTTAATTTCAAAGTATTTTCCATCAAGTTAAAACAATCCTTCACTAGCTCTGACACAGAAAATATAAGAGAAATTTGAACATTATTTAAAGCCACTTACACAACGATTAGACAAAGGCTAGACACTTGATTTCAACGTAGCTAAGCTACATGCATATATACTACTGTGTTAGAAGGCTCGTAGTGCCCACAATTGAATTGACATCTAATACCAGAATATTGCCTTCTGCGCAGCGAAACTGCGCAGTTATCTATGATTAGCAATTTCTCTAAAAATTATTATTTAGTTTTCATATCTTACTATCTAGCCATTTAATTTATATAAAATCATTATAAATCTTTAAATTATCAAATTATTCAGTTATCTGCACCATTATTCATAAGGAAATTTTAGAACATTATAATTCAGCGTTGACTGATATTTTGATTTTTCCGGGCTGGTAGCTGAGTGTATAGCAAGCTTGCCTAATACATAGGAAGCCATGGACTCGACACCCGCGTAGACCGACTCTGACAGTGCACTAGTGGTGTATTTAAAGGCGCTAAACTCTGCTTTAATTTTTATTAGTAATAGTTCTACGAATTTTCATTACATGTTGACGAGTTTCTCTGCAACTGCTCGAGATCAGCATGATCCATATTCACATTTTAAACCTAATATTTAAGGATTTCTTTGTGAATTTTTGTGAATTAAAGATTATCTACCTATCTATAATTGTAAAGTCTGGACCGTGCTGTAGACCAATACAAGACTAATAGCAATGTGCAATGTACAAGCTTAAAAATTAAAATAATATAAAATAAACAATATATAAACTATAAATAATATATAAACAATATATAAACTATAAATATAAACAATAAAAATTAAAACGAAAACTACCAACACTAAATAATCAGCAAAGTGAGAGAAGCTAAAAATTAAAAATCGGCTACTCGACCGAACACAAATATTAAGGAAATTTTAAAGTGTTCCTAAAGTAAATATCATAAATCCATAACTGACTCTTCGGCAAAGTGAGTGAAAACTAAAATAAGTAAAACGATCGAACACAATTACTAAGGTAATTCCAAAATGTCCCTAAAAGTAAATTTCTGAAAGAAATCCTGGAGAGAATTGTACCGATAGGCATTTGATGAATGCGTTTAGTAATAAGACGAAGAGCCGAATAGGACACCTTCTAAGGAAGGATAATTTGCTAAAGGTCATAGTAGAAGGAATGGAAGGAAAGAGAAGCAGAGACAGACCGAGATTAGGAATGATATATGCTCATTGTATGAGATGAGTTAAAGACCACTCATATGTGGGAATGAAGCGTTATATACCACGGAATTGCACATGTCAGTGGGCAAAACACTATGATATATACTCAGTATAATTTATTATTTGAATATATAATAATATAAAAATGATATATAAGAAACATAGGTATTTGAATGTACATGTATTCTATAGCGTAGTCAGTACAGTGATAACGTAGGCTTCACACACAATATATGACGTGCGTAAGCACAAATTTTGCTGACACAGCTTTTACTCAAGCAAATACGTGTTACATAAAATCTTCATTTTTGACATAAATTAAAGCAGATAAAGATATTAATGTAACAGGAAGTAGTTTAATGAAAAGTAGACCAACATTAATTTAATGTCCAACTGACCAAAGCACTACGAGGCCGGTCACTGATGAGTTTCTTTGCGCCTATCAGCGAAATATTAATTATTATCATTAAATATTAATTATATTAATTATTATCAAAGTCATTAAATAAAATTCAAGTAATAATTATAATTAAATATAGGCCTAAGTTTATATTTAGAAATATCCGCGTGGTGACAAGGCAAAAAAGGACCGGACAACCCGTAAACAGCGCGTGTTGTTAAACGCGACCAAGCAAACACTAAGGTAATCAGAGAAAATTCAATGAGAAACTTAATATAATACAGTAATAGGGCCTAATAATATTAAGTAGCCCGGTTCTCAAGGTAAAGGCTTTTTTCTGATTTTACTGAGATAGAGCCTTCACCGTGTTGAGCCCAGGTGTGGTTGGACCACTGCAGAACAGGACACCTGCAAACAAGCTGGCGCGTGTTCGTAAGAGGCGACTAAGGCAGGATCTGAGGAAGGCAGAGGGGATCCACCCATGAAATTTTTCTCCAAGATTAAATGGCAGTTAATCCATAATAGGACTAAGGAAAGCAGCGGGAAAAGACACGTCAGAAGCCATATTATTCACAAATATATCGGCTATATTACGGTGTAACTAATGCATAGCTTTTTGTAAAGGTATTAACTCGTTAATCGAAAGTGTGCTCCTTATGGAGCTTGAAAGGCAGCAAACGAGTACAAATATATACCTTGGGCCTGCCGCTTGAAGAACATTAAAATAAGAGCCTTCCTGTTGAGAATAACTTGTTAATCGATTAGGTACCCTTTCTGGAGCTCGAAACAGACTAAATAAGAATTTGAATTTGACATAACGCTTGAGAGAGGGATAAAGAAAAATAAATCTAATCTGGCTCACCTCTACCAAATTTGCTTGCGATTTATCAAAATAAACATTCTCCATATTGCACATTTGTTCTTTCTATAGGCCTAAGCATATAGCGGTTAACAAAGATCATTGGCATTCTAATAGCATTCAAATTTTCCACTGGATGGTATCGACATAAGTATCGTTTTCAGTCTTTTAAGAACATGGTAATTCAAACATAAGTGAGGATCTCATTTTAATGAATAATTATTACGCGAACAATATCATTATATACTTCATATATTTACATTTTAAATACTGAAGATTTTGACAAAATCTCGTAAAGAAAGTCTAATATATTAATCTAATATATTATAATTAATTAGTCAGTTAATTAAATAATCAATTATTAATCAATCAGTTAATTAATTAACAATCTAGTAGAAGAATTGCATATAAGTTAAAACCATATATATTAGATTTGGAAACCGAAACAAACTGAATGCGAAACGCAATAAAAAGTTTACTCTGTGTCGAGAGCTAATAATAACCATATTCTACGTAAGCATGTGACCATGAGTTCTCGACGTTGTATCAGAGGCTCACAAAAGTCAAGAATCATAACATGTTGTGCAAGTAAAGTCATAGCAATCAGAACGTACTGCATGTGCATGTAGAGTCATAATGGTCATGGCATACTGTCCATATAAAGTCATATAGTCACTCACAACAGTCATATACGCCTATAATAGTCACCAGCCTCAACTTTTTGTATTGCGAATCGTCTCAATTTAAAACTCAGCAAAATTCGTATTTCAAATACGGAATTGAGTAAACGGTTAAATAGGTCAACGTATCTCTGAAGTTTTCGTATGGCTTGTGGGAAACAACATTATAAGAGATCCTGCCTGCCCCAAGGTCATGCCAGAAGGTCATGCTCCAAGGTCATGTTCCAAGGTCATGCTCCAGGGTCTGACTCCAAGGCCACTCTATGTTTATCCAGTTGAATGCATGGCTGATTTGTTAGTGTACTGAAACTTTCAACGAAATTGGATACTTAGTTTGAATCTCCGTAAAATCATCTCTGACTTCCGTAAAATCATCTCTGACTTCCGTAAAATCATCTCTGACTTCCGTAAAATCATTTCTGACTTTCCTGTGCTGCTAAAGTAAACTTTTAATTTAAGATTTGTCAGATCTTCAAACACAAATCGAAAGAAATATGCCCGTCCCGTAGGCCTACTCCGATTGCATCATTGCAGACACATTAAATCTAGACATTACAGTAAATGAAGCGACCTGTGCATGCATTACGAACCAGTGACAAATGAGATCAGCAGCATGTAAACAGAAAAGTGCGTCACTGAATTAAAACCGCGCACTGCTATAATCAATCCACTACAAATACACCAAGCGTCAGCTTTACGATGTACTGCTAGTTAATCCCATAACAATAAATTCTAAGATTAGATAATTACTGATATTAACTTTAATTTACTTTTTAGTAAGTTTATTTACGATATGCCAAGTGACAAATAGAATCGGCAAATATATTCTAATAACGAAATCATAATTTGTTATAATAATAGCAACAAATAAATCGCAATGATAGGCCTATATTTAACATGTGATTAAAGGGAAAACAGACTTTTCATAAAATCATATCAAATTTGTTCACATCGAACTGGTTCTCTGACACACATAAATAAATAGAGCTGTACAGCAAGCAGGAGTGCGTATAAATAAAACCATGAGTCAAGCAAAGCACAAATGGTAGTCATATTCAATTTAATTTAAATCAATTGAATAAGAACACCAAAAATGGTTATTCAACCTTGTAGAGTTTGCAAGTCTACGTTTAGTAATTGACAAAAAGTTCAGCAATTACTATCGTTTATCTACATTTAACAATTTTTAAATAAAATATGTAATTGTATCACTAAAACCTATACCGACAGTTGCATGGCAGACAGTTATATGTTGACATTGTAGTCTGCATGTTTGCACTTAATTGTATCCAGGTTCGCAGATATTAATAGTAAAACAAACTCTCATTTAAAAACTATTTGCTGACTCACACAACCTCACACTGCTAGTGATGATCTCTAGTAGCAAAGTTGTAGCCTGACCTGTTTTAATTACACTAAATATATAGACTTTTCATAACATGTAGTGATAGCTCCGTTAATAAACAAAACCTAGTGCGGAGTGGCGGGAGAGTGGGGAGAGGTGTGTGCTTATATTGACGAGAGGCAATTCTCAATATATTCGCATATAATTATTTTGTATTTCTTCATAACAGAATGGTATTTTAAAATTACAAAAAATTATATTTCAATCACTTATTAAATGATGATAAACATACATATATATGTCATACATATATATTCAGATATATATATATATATATATATATATATATATATATATATATATATGTCATAATTTACATTTAATGGCACATATTAGTGCCTTCGTGGCCTTTTTGTCCTTTTTCACTTTATCTCCATGTATTTCTGGTGTACCATTTTACCGAAGTGAAATAAACGTGATTCAATTCAAAATTCAATTAATATACGTCTAGATAGAATATCTAGAGAGGATATATTACATTTTAGGATATATTACATTGCAGTTGCCTTGCGCAAAAAAAACAAGTTTATGATTGCACGGTGGCGCCTACAACGAATGAAAAAATATTTAATGTAATTTTTCAAAGTAGACACCTTTTATAGAAGGTCTATACCCGTTGAATAGCCAAATCAGTTTTTGACTAAGAAGTACATGTAGGAGGCGTGCGATCCGAACCCCATGGCAGCCTGATGGACTCTGACAGTATCCATTGCGATATGGACGTTAAACCTTACTTTATAGCTTTATAGAATTTGACTTATGATACAATGCAACAGAGATAAACATAACTATTATGCAGCGAAAATTAACCGGTCTCTGTCTACATGGCTTATCGAAAAACTGCGGTATTTAGGTTTCGTTACACATTTCATAATTGTTTATGAAATGTGTAACGATAATGTGCAATTGTTTATCATTTCATAATTTCCGGATATATATATATATATATGTGTGTGTGTGTGTGTGTGTGTGTGTGTGTGTGTGTGTGTGTGTGTGTGTGTGTGTGTGTGTAATTCCATCAGGTGCAGACAGAGAGAGAGAGAGAGACAGAGAGAGAGCGAGAGAGAGAGAGAGATGAAGGCGAGAGAAATTTGAAATTTTTCTGATATGCAGCGGTCCAACCAGGCCACTATTCTTTATTGATTTGGCCTATTTATTAACCGCATATTTATATAGAAATTAAGAAACAGTGTACAGGGTAATTTGCTTCAGAAGATTACCAAGTCACAATCACAGTTTATCTCGCAATTATATAATTAACTCGTATCAAAGTCTAATTTATATTTAATTTAATAATTTGCTTCATACATATGAAAGTTGGTAAAAAGCTGGTAAAGTTAATGTTAACGTCAGTTTCCTCACACGAATGCGATGTCAGTGACGGGTGAGCCCAGGATAAGCTTACAGAAACAATAGTTAAATAGTTAAATTTAAACTTACTTGAAAATTGTCAGCACCAAGATTCATCAAAGGATTCTGTACATCATCGTCTTCCAAATCATCTGACATCTTAAATGGGATATGATGCTTCAAAATGTTCGCGGTATTCTTCCCAATAGTCGATAAGTTGTAAAGTGTACTCTAAGAGTAAATCTATAAATGCAGTCTATGTGAGAATGAAAATTAATTGTTACATAATACGAATTAAACAATGACCACAGATGATTAAACACGCAGCTCCCGTGTCAACGCGCTGAGATAAATCAAATGAATTTATCACCGGAGTGGAGGGAGGGGGGAGCACACAGCCTCAGATAGCAACGCCCACCAGTGGCTGGCCAATAGCTCGCCGCCTCATCGCCGCATGTTGCTGACTGCATTCCAGCACACGCGCCGTCGTGCGTGGTGTAATGTATCTACGCAGTTGTCTGCTGGTAAGGTGGAGCATTAGAATGGGAGGCCTGGCCTCTTTGCATTAATGGACCATAATCATTTACTTAATTTGTTTCGTTAATTGGTTATTTAAGTTAATGGTGGTTCTTTAATTTAGAAAACTGTTTTCATTTGTCACATCCGAAAATATTTTGGTTAAATTAAAATTAATTATGGTTCTTTAATTGATAAAACTACTTTCATTTTTCACATCCAAAAAAAATATTTTGGTTAAACAAGTAAGCACGCATTATAGTGAAATGATCAACTACGTTGATATCTATCATATTTAATACCACATGTTTAACCGTTAGGCAATTTATGCCATTTTCCGTTTAGCAGTCCAGTGAATATCCGAGATTTTACTCTCAGATCAGCGTGGATAGGATTCGAACCCACGAGGGTTCAATGCACCTCAGGATCTGTCATTTAAAATTTCATGACGCTACACCAACGCTATTTTAGTTATTATGGTTAAATCACGGCATTAACCAGAGACTATCAACTATAGCCATTAAGGAAGGAAGATGTCAAGGAAACTAGAAGCGTTGGAATTGTGAATATTGAGAAGGTTGGAAAAGATTAGATGGATCCAAAAAGTTACAAATGAAGAAGCATTGAAGAAAAGGGATACAGATAGACAGTTGATAAATTTCTATTTAAAAATAGAACGTACTAACGTATTAAAAGCGAAATTATAAACTTTGTAACACAACTTGTTGAAACTGATTCACTAGTTCTCTAAGCAATACCTCACACCAGCTGCACTTAAAAAGTAATATAGCTGACGTTATCATTATGGTGCTGAATTAACTCAAATTTAATCATGTTTATTTCACTCCAGGTACTACACAATAAGTAATAAAGTAGGCCTACATAACAGGCAGACCATGCAGAGACGAGTAATGGGGACACAAAGACCCGAATGCCCTCTTTAAAGTAAGGCTGTGCCCTTTTAAAGTAAATCCGTGCCCTTTTTTTATAAAAAAATACGCAAATTTTGCCACTCAAGTAAAAACCATTTTACTAGCCTCGTGTAGTTTAATCTTAAACGAGGCTATGCTTCGATTTCCAGGCTAAACATGGAATTAATCCTTAATTAAACGGTAAACGAACGGCAATAATTAGACGTTAATCTGACGACGAAGTGGCCATCTTCTTAGATAAAATCATCATAATTACTATTATTATTATCATCATCATCATCCCTTGAATCCCAGTTTAAGCAGGGTCGGGATACGAATAGACTGTCTCAAATCCTCTCTGTTGTACACCACACCACCAGTTAATCCCCTATTCGGGACTTTTCCATTCCTTTAAATTTTTTAGCAATTTCTGGAGCCTAGACTCGCACCAACCGAATGCCCTTTCTGACGTTGGTATGGATCTTAGTGCTTTAGTAACCTTCTACGACACGTGCTGTCACCGGTTGGTCAATTCTTCAAACAACCTGGATACAACCTGGCCTGGCTGGAGCAAGTGGCGAAGTCGGTAAGATACTCGACCGCGGATCAGTTGATGAGGGTTCAAATCCTGGGCTCGCCCGTCACTGACATCGCTTTCGAGTGAGGAAACTAACGTTAACCTTAGCCTTATCAGCTTTTTACAACACGGGGAATCTTCTAATACAACAATGAATTAAAGTAATCCTACATGATATGATATTTAGGATCTGTAATTAACTTCGAAATCTTATTAAGTCAATCAAAAAGTAATACAAGTTATTAAATTATAATTCACATTCATAGCTTCAAATTAATGTCTGGGTCTGACCTCGGATACGTTATACGAACTTATAATACGAGCCAAATAAGACTGGCTATAGTAACATATCAGAGATCTGGGATCTGGCTGAGAAACAGGGCTTGTTGAAAATTGAACTTAGATCGATTGTTGTATTTGTCAAATTTTTAAATTGGGGGTTGTTAGAGGGAGTGGGATCAAAGGCTTAGCAGGGGGGAATCAGGGTTTTGTCATAAGGGGAGATTAAAACTGGGAGGTTACAACTTTAGCAAGGTTGTCACACATCTGTAAAGGGAGATTAAACCCCCATCCCCCCAGCAAATGCAACCATGCTCAGATCTTTTTGACTAAAACAAAGAAATTACATTACTGATCAAATTAGAAGTAAGCGCGTACAAAGTTAGGCCCATTCTAAGTACAATATAATAAATCCACGTTGTTACGGTTGTTTATGCTTAAATCTAGATCTCTTGCAATATCATCAAGTATTCTTGAGGAGTCAATTACTCATATTAGCTATTGTTACCTTGTATAAAACCGCAGCGAGTCTTGACGTGCCTAACAACGGTCCGCGCTGATTGGTCAACGTATAACCGTGGTTATGTTTACATTGCTGACTCGAAAAAATATCTCTGGTTTTTCCGACCAGGCACTCTTAATGGATGGTTATAACTTCTCAGGGGGCACAACTCACAAACAAGAATACATACAAAACATGTATCAGACTAGGAACAGACTACTACTACAGGTCAGAAGGCAAAATGCCTGTTTAATAATGAATGATGTTACATAAATACATGTACCGATACGCAATTAACAAATTAACTATAGCCCTACCATATTTTTAATCACTTTTATATTAATGTCTAATTCGTACACAATTATATCAATATTATTATTTTTAATTCATCACGTCATATACGATTCTGATGAACATAATTATGTCCATGCAGGCTGAAAGTTCAACAGGATCGGTAATAAAGGCAATGACCGCACTAACTTATACCGGTTTTAGCAATTAATAAAAGCAATGTGTAAAAGCAGCGACTACAAATAGAACTTAAATTTAAGATATCTCCTACAATGTAATCAGTTAAAATATAATAATTCAAAATTATAATAATTAAAAGGAATTGGATTGAATCGACCCTTCTCAAATTTGGGAATCAATTCATCCACTCTAGTGAAGGAGTTCAACAGGGGGACCCTTTGGGCCCGTTACTTTTCTGTTTAACTATTCAACCTGTACTTACCCAACTTCAAAGTACTTTCAGGCTAAGCTACCTGGATGATCTAACGCTCGGAGGTTTAGATAGTACGCTAGCTAATGATGTTAGGATTATTTTGTCTAAGGGGGCAGAGCTCGGTCTGAGGCTCAATTTAAACAAGTGCGAGATCATCTCTAAGACAATTACTCATGATGATCCTCTCCTAGAATCTCTCATGAAAACTTCAATCACTGATGCGGAACTTTTAGGTGCTCCCCTAACTGTAGGCCATGCCATGGATACTAAACTTGAGAAACATGTTGCGGATCTACAGAGAGCTGCTGCAAGATTGAAGGATATACAGCGCCATGATGCTCTGATCTTGCTGCGCTACTCTGTTAGCGCTCCTAAGGTTATGCACACTCTGCGTTCTTCACCCTGTTTTCAACACCCATTACTTCAGAATATTGACAAGATTTTAAGAGACTGTTTGTGCAGCCTGATAAATGCAGATTTATCAGACTCTCAATGGCAGCAAGCAAGTCTTCCAGTTCGGAACGGTGGTCTCGGAATTCGCAGTATTTCTCAACTGTCTCCGTCAGCCTACCTGTCGTCTTATAATTCAACTCGGAGCCTTCAAGAAGAAATACTGAGAAGCAGTGTCTCTTCCATCGATCCTGTGTACATCAAAGCTGCTGAGTCAATGTGGTGCAGTGAAGTCGAGGCCAGCGCTCCAGTCGGTCCTGCTGCTGGAATTCAAAGAAATTGGGACGATTGTATTGTGAAGAAGAGCTTCAATCAGATTCTAAACTCACTTTCTGACTTGAAAGAGAAAGCTCGACTGATTGCAGTTTCGTCTCCACACAGTAGTGACTGGCTGCACGCGCTTCCGATTGCCTCCTGCGGATTACGCCTTGACGACGAATCTATCAGAATAGCAGTTGGCCTTCGTCTCGGCACCAAGCTTTGTGAAATTCACCAATGTGTGTGCGGTAGTCTGGTAGATCCTAAAGGTCATCATGGACTTTCCTGCCGCAAGAGCGCTGGCAGATCGAGCAGGCACCACAACATAAATCACATAATTTGGCATGCCCTGATTAAGGCCAATATACCCTCCAAATTAGAACCGACTGGAATTTCTAGATCAGATGGCAAAAGACCAGATGGTCTTACTCTGATCCCGTGGAAAGGTGGCAAATCTCTGCTTTGGGATGTTACAGTAACAGATACCGTAGCTAAGTCTTATTTAAACGTGTCTTCGGTGTCAGCTGGTGGAGCTGCTGAACTAGCCGCCGACAGAAAAATAAGCAAATATCATGAATTGTCTCGTAGCTATTGTTTCATACCACTTGCTCTCGAGACTTTAGGTCCTATGAATAAGGAAGGAAGCGAATTTATTTCTTCATTGGGTCATCATTTATCCGCCGCTACAGGAGATAAGCGCGAAACCAGCTTCTTGAGACAGAGACTCTCAATCTGCCTACAGAGATATAATGCCATCTGTGTAAGGGGGACCTTTAGTGCAAATCGGACAGATAGCTATGTTACAACTGAAAACACTCTTGCATCTGATTATCTAATTCGTTCTACTTCTCTCTCCAACAGCTTGGCTCACACTCAGAATTTAATTTCACCCCGCCATTCTTCAACAATCTACCCACATGCACAGCTCCGTTCGGAATATCATCATCATGGTCAGACTGATAATGAAGTTCTTCATGCACATCAACTAGTTTCTGAAGATCTTCATGAACTTCAACCCGAACTTACGGCACCTGCCAGAGGTCTTGCCAAGGCTGATGCAACGGAAGAAAGTGATGTGATTAAGAGAGTTTTGTCTACTAGTCCATCTACAGACGCTTATCCTCCTCAATCTGCGCTATTCAAATATGACGCTCACAACCCTTACAAGACCTCTGACTTAACTTCCACCCCAACTGTGACTGCTATCTACAAAGAGCGCTCCTTAGGTTTGTTGGAGAGTGACTCAGAGGCTATTCAGTCAGTGTGCCGAGGTTATAAGCCCATCTCACTGCGCCGTCTCGAACAGGGAGTCCTGGGCTACAGCCTCAGGGAGCGTTTCTCCGCCGCCTCTCAGCCCTGTCCTCCACGGCGTACCAACGCCGTATCCCCTAGATGCTCGAAGGCCGAGACCCTCATGGGTGCCTCCAGGAATGGTAGGAATAAATTCCATTCGAGTAGGAAGAGGCAGGTATCGAGTCTGTCATTGGTCGATCCTCGGAGAAATTTAAGCAGTCAGCCTGTCGAAGGGTTTGAAGAGTCAGAGAGTGTGGTAAAGAGAATGAATGAAATTTTCACGAACCGAACGTGGGTCGCTACATATCACAACGACCAGAGGCGTATTAAAACAGTGAAGGCTAAGAACTACGGGACTCACGAGAGGACAATGGAACAGAGGCCTGACGAATGCGGTGGCTCCTCTGGTACTCAGGCTGGCTACCCCTCCTCACCCAGCCATATGTCCAGATCTCCCTGCAATCAGCGGCATGCCCCGTCCAATCCCAGTCACGCTTCCCCTCGACATTCCCTGCAGAGTTTATCACGGAATACGACAGGGGAGGCAGGGAGAAGGGCGCTGGGACTTATGTCTGAACGTGCAGAATCCGCTAATGGAATCGTGGAAAGGATTTATAGCGTTGCGGAAAGCGAGCCCGGTGAGTTGCAGGACACTGAATTGGAAGAGTTGAATGAACAAATTACTGGTGAACAGTTGAACCTCGACAATGAGATCACTGACGTGTTAGGTGACGGTCGCGATGTGGTTCAGAAACACTATGTGGACGCTGTTAGTGTCCTGACGTAACCAGAAACATGGAAAACACTTCCATTGTTAAAATAATGCTTTAATTTAATATATCCAGTTCATAACGCTAGTTAATTATATATAATTTTAATAATAACAATAATAATAATTATTTAAATAAAAAAATAATAATAATAATAAATATTAAAAGGAATAGAAAATCTAGCATCAAAATAAATATTTGCTGCAGTTCTATTTATATAGTTTACTGTCTAGATTTAAGAAATTTATATAGATCAGCTTCGGACAAACCCTTCTTAAAATATTTCATGATAAAGCCATGACAACGCTAGATGGCAGATGGTTCCTGGATTTTACGCATTTATTTCTAAAATAGTAACACTCTGCACTGTACACAAAGGAATTCAATTATTTAACGTTAAGGTAGTGCCATTATTACTAGTGATTAGGCTACTGCCTTGTAAGAATAACTTCGTCCAAGGAAAATCCATTATACAATTAATAAATTTCTAATATGTACTCAAATATACAAAGGAATTCAAGTATTTAACGCTAAGGTAGTGCCATAATTACTAGTGATTATTGCTTTAAAAAAATAACTTCACTCAAGGAAAATCCATTATACAATTAATAAATTTCTAATACGTAGGCCTACTCAAATATGACTTTAGTCTTCGTAGCTCTAATGATTCACCATCATGGACTTTTAACCTAAAGGAATATTTTGGGTTGCTTATATAGCCATTCAATCGTTTGATAAATATCCTTTTGATCGATTATTTAGATCAATATCGCATTTACGATACCATGACCGGAGGTTCGAGAAATACTCCAGTGTGCGCCTGACAAAGACTCTAAAGGCTCTAAAGAGTAATTTCTTAACAACAACAACAGAATTTGAGTGCCACTGTCATCCATGACAACACTGATCACTGTGAGTTACAAAATCCAACACGATAAGCAGAGTGTGGGGTCCAAAAACAGTGCAAGGCAAAATCCGGGAAGTCTGTTCGAGGAAGGGTACTAATGGAATGAAGTTTTGCGTGTTGGTCTCAGTTCCTGTTCAATGGTTGAATATGAGAAGTTAAAAAGAAAAAAGAAGGCTGTCTCACTTTTGATAAGTGGAACATGTAACCTCTGTCCGGGGAAGTAATAGACTTGTATGTCAGAGAAGCTGCCTTGTAAACAATGCGTTCTCTGACTTTGAGCTAATGCAGAGACTTCAAGAGAGGAGTCACGTGGGAGTGCTTAGAGCGGCGGAAGACTGCACGTGTGAGAGAATTCTGGATGAACTGCATTCTATCGATCTCACAGATTGGGAGATTCAGAAACAATGAGTTACAGTAGTCCAGTTTGGATTACATAAGTGTATAGCTGAATGTCGTCAGAGAGTAGATGGTGGTCGAGTGAATGAGGAGAAATCACACACACACACACATATATACAATATATATATATATATATATATATATATATATATATATATATATATATATATTGTTGCATGTTAACACTGGTTTGTTTATGTTGACATCTGATACATATATTTTCAAGTAAAGGTAATGGGTCTACATTATAACTTCGTTATAATGCATGCATATCGTTATAATTGGTGTCAGAGTTAAATTATAAGTGTTAAGTTATTCTTTAATTAATATCCGTATAGTAGGTTGTAAAGTAAATAACATTTCTAAAGAAGGCTTGTATTAGAAATTTTATGTTTTATGAGGAACTAGTACATTTCAATGGTATTCTATGCAGTGTTTAAGTTTTCTTGTCCACTGTTTACATTTGGTGTCCCTGATGTTCTATTTATAGCTATTACCGAAAAGATCTATAATCCAATGCGTGGAGCTGGAAACACTAAATAAAGCTACTCGCGGTAATTCTAAAACTGATTATAGGGGAAGCAAGGGGAAAAAGAGCCGCTTAAGAACTTTTGCCAATTTGTTTTAAATGGATGATTTATTTTACAACTGCAACAGTCCAAACAATAGTCTATACTCACTGTCGCGTACCTAAGAAACTTTAGTCTTTTACAATAAGCATAAGTACAATAAGGCTTTGATCAGATTTTATACTCCACGGAAACGTGACAAATAGCAAAATAATCAGTCACCGTATGCATATGTTAGAAATTGTCATTTTAATAATTGTAACATTAACACTACACTGAGCAGTAATCGCAGCGGTAGTTCTTAGGTTTATCTGCTCCGCTGCAGTCACGAGAGACCACCCTGCTGATAGCAAACTCAAGGCTGTCCCAAAGAAAATATCAGCCTTTATGGGACGCCTACAAATCGAAACATCAGAGGAAGACGTAAGGGAATTGATGAAGGAGAATGGTATTTGTGATACGATAGTCAAGAAACTGTCGGGGAAAACTAAGGACGGTAGGGAATACAAATCATCGGCTTTCCTTATATCTATCGACGTGAAATATAAGGATATTATAATCAATATGGAACTTTGGCCTGACAATGTCACTATTAGGGAATGGTGGCCATCCAATTAAAATCCGTAACCCTACTTTCTACTATGGTTTCTCAATTTAATGGCATAATTGATGATGATCTTATTAAAAATTCTCTTATAGGCCTTTACACTCCTGAATCTTGTAATAAAATCATTAATTCTCTTAACTGCGCCTTTTCAATTTTCCACATAAACATTACAAATTGAATGGAAATTATTTTCATTTATTAAATATGCTTAATATATATGATAATCAATTTAATGTTATTTTGCTTTCGGATATTTGGACATCTAATCTGGATTATTTTGAACATGTTTTTTAAAATTATACTTTTCTCCCATTTCCTCCTATGAGTCAAAGAGCTGGTGGAGTTGGTCTGCTTTTTCATAAATCTTTAGTTGTTGATATAGTAGCTTCATCTAACGACAACAGACTTGTTGATGATATCGCTGAATATGTTATTTTAGATATATGCTACTGTATTGGTAAAATTCGTATTTTTCTCTTTTAGAGACATCCGAGAAAATCTATGCCTCAGTTTATTGACACATTTTTTAATATTCTCTCCGTGCATAAGCCCACTAAAAAGAGTTTTATTTGTGGAGATTTAAATATTTAAATATTGATTTAATGAAATTTGGTTCCGTTGGCTGTGTAGATAGATACATTAATGATCCATATTCCATGAACTTTATTCCTTTTTCCGTCATACCAACGCATTGTTCCAATAATTCTGCTAGTATTATTGATCATGTTTTTTGTAACTTTGGTTTGGTATGTGATGTAGGATGTTGTATTAAATCACTAACTGTAGCTAGTGATATAAGTGATCACTATGTTAATATCATTGCTATTACCTCTAGCAAATATAAAGTGAATTATTCTGATCGACCGATGACACGAATTTTCTAAAAAAGAAATATTTCCAATTTTAAAAACCAACTTTTGAATTCTGACTGGTCATCGTGTTATAACGCTGGAAATATCGATGCCTCGATTGAATGCCTTTCAGGAACGCTAACAAATGCCATAAATCACCACTTTCCTCTGGTTCAGCTTTCTCGAAAAAGCTCCAAAAACAAACCTTGGATTACAAATGATCTAAAAAAGCGCATAAAAATTAAAAGCTCCCTTTTCTCCTTTACAAAAAGACCAATTATATCCTAACTAATGCAAAATATCAATGCTATCGTAACACATTAGAAAAGGATATTGCTGCACATCGTAAAAGTTACTACAGAAATAGATTAAATTCAAGTCTGAACTCCATTAAAAACATTTGGAAAAATCTTAATGAAATCACTAGTCATAAAAATGGTAAAATTAATCCAATAATCGATAAAATTTCCTCTTATAATGGTCTCATCCTTAATAAAACTCAAATTGCTAATGAGTTTAATGATTTTTTGCTAATATTGGGGAGAAATTAGCCTGAGTTCCCAAATGATAGCAACGTTAACTTTCAGAGATACCTTCGTAATTGTATTTCAAACTCTTTATTCCTAACTCCAACTAGTGCTACTGAGATTTACAATATAATCCTAAACCTTAACAAAGGTAACTCCTCGGGTCATGATAACATCTCCAGTAAAATGCTCCAAATTGCTGCTGTTATATTGCAACTCCTATCTCTTCTATAATTAATCAATCTCTGGAGCAAGGTTTCTTTCCAACAAATGTTAAACTCGCAAAAGTTATTCCCATTTATAAAAAGGGAAGTAAACTAAGTGTCGAGAATTATAGACCCATTTCACTGCTCAACAATTTGAGCAAAATCTTTGAGAAAGTTGTTTATAAACGCTTAGTAGAATTTTTAAATTTCAATAATGTATTTTTGATCAGCAGTTTGGCTTTAGGAAAGGTCACTCTACCGTAGATGCACTAACTTGTTGTATGGATATGCTTTCAACAAATAATGCAGCCAAACAAAAGACCATGGGTATCTTTTTAGATCTAAC
This sequence comes from Enchytraeus crypticus, assembly GCA_905160935.1. NCBI lineage: Eukaryota > Metazoa > Annelida > Clitellata > Enchytraeida > Enchytraeidae > Enchytraeus > Enchytraeus crypticus. Next base: position 3,155,248 of record CAJHZI010000470.1, on the reverse strand, counting down.
TAAAGCATTTGATGCGGTCGATCATCATATTTTACTTTTTAAGCTATATAATTATGGTATTCGTGGAATTGCTTCTAATTGGCTTAATTCATATTTGTCTAATAGACGTCAATATCTTGTAATTGATGATAACGCCTCTAACATAAAACCGATTACTATTGGTGTTCCGCAAGGTTCAATTCTAGGCCCCTTATTATTTTTAATCTAGATAAATGATATTAAATATGCTTGTTCTAATGCCTCCTTAAAATTATTTGCCGATGACTCTAATTTATTTGTGAATAGTAATAATCTAATTGATCTATTCCAAGAGGCTAACTTAGCTTGCTCCCAGATCTATAGGGCCTACCTGGTTCTTAAGCAATAAACTTACTGTGAACTGCTCAAAGTCTGCCTTTATTTTATTTTTCCAAACAGGGATGATGAGCAATTTTTAATTGATAATGATTTGTGCCTAAAGATGAATGGTGGCGTAATTATCAGAGTTCATATTACCAGATTCCTTGGTGTATTAATTGATGATAAATTATCCTTTAGACATCATACTAATTCTCTAGTATGTAAAACAAATAGTCTTAATGGTATGTTTTATAGACGTAGAAATTATATACCCCAAAACTGTCGCAAAGATCTTTACTTTGCTCTGGTTTATTCTCGTATTCAGTAAGTTTAAATGTTAAATATAAGGATAGCAATGAATCTATGTATAGAATCATGTCTAATTTCTAGTAGCCTAAATCATATTGACATTCACTATGAGTAAATAGTTCCTGTGATATCATATTGGATGGTCAATATTTGCAATTAAGAAAGCTGTTTGTAGCAAGTTTATCAGAGGTAGGCCTATTGATCAGATACACTTGAATGCAGCAATGATTAGATGATGTGTCATGTGGAATACAAACTTACTTAACGTTATGTGTTATCTACACTCTACTTTGTAATACTGCATATATACATTGCACGTTTACAAAAGGATTACACAAGTTATGTTTAGTGCATTATTCTAAAATTTGCATGTTTGGTGTTGTCTCATCCTTTTCTGCTCACCGTTATGTTTTGCCGTGCACGTTTTTCTTTGTGTCGTTCCTATTCTATCTGTGGATTTATAATTTATTTTACGAATAAAGTAGGCCTAAAAAATTTTCTTTTTCTTTCATTCTAAGCGTTTATTATTTGAAACTTTGCGTATTTTAACAACTAAAGTATCCAACCTAAAGTAAAGGCCTACGATCTTTTGCGGATATCGCTGCCGATGCCGGCGAGAAATTGTTTAACGCTATCATCAGTAACAAGCTGCATGTCCTGCACCGGCTTCTTCCGCCGCTTTAAGGTAATTTGAACTTTAAGCTCAGGGAGAGGGCTCATCCTTTCTCTTTACCATCTAAACACTCACCTTTGATGGATAAGAATTTTATAATTAGAATGCTATATAAAGACTCTTATTACGTTTTTTTGTTGAAACAATGTTTACTTATGCTTATTGATTTCTATATTGCCATTTGTATGTGTGTACGTTTTCTGCGGTATGTCAGATTAAAAGTAATAAACAAATATAATATAGATATAATTAAACAGAGATAACGCTATTTATTGTTTACTTCCCTTTCCAAATACAATGGCAAGATTCACACTTATATTATCTAAGGTGGCATAATTATACAGCAGTGGACGTTCCAAGTTTCCAGTCTTCCCTACCATCAGATCATGCTACGATTAATCATTAGCAAAATAGTAAAAGGTGAAGGAGAAAGCTGTAGGTAATTGAGGAGAGTAAGAGAGAGAGAGAGAGAGAGAGAGAGAGAGAAGAGATGGGAATGAAATATTGGCTACAAAGCAATCAACTGCCGTTGCTATTTATTTGTTATTTCAAACAACAATATCCACGTAAATAAATCTCGAACAAATACGCTATAGAACTCTGTACTTGTACTATTTGCACTATAAAGTACTTAGTCTATTCAGTACTATATAAGTACTGTTGTGGTGGAAGGGAGTTAGATATATTGACTAAGCCTAGGTCTAGTATGAAGAGCGCAGCTTGCGCAAGAGACATTAATAGCCTAATTATACAATTGAAAAAACCCGGAAAACTGTGCACATTAAAATCTAAATTGTGAAATATAAGTTATTTGGTAAGTAAAGGCAGGTAAAGGCTGACCGTAAAGCTAAGGTTAACGTCAGTTTCCTCACTCGAAATTAAGAGATGTCAGTGACGGGCAAGCCCAAGCTTTTTAGCACAACAATAGTGCTAATGTTGTTTAGGACAATAGTAGCACTATAATACTGCTGTTGTTTTTGTTATCAAAGCGACGTTGCTTCTTTCTTTTACTTAAGGTTAATATTACTAAAATTAAGAAACAGCATTGAACACGCATTACATTCACGTTTTAAAGTTTGGAAATTTCTTTTTCATAAAAAAATTCATATGTAACCATATATCCTGGAGTTACACATATAGTTTTTGGTTAGGTTTTGAGGTAGCATTAATGGTAGGCTTTGATTTAAATGTTTTCTTAAGCTTAAAGAGATCGTTGTTGTTGTCAAATCGGGTCAGTAACTAATGGATAGGCAATATTAGGGATTTAGGGCAAGGTAGCAGCGTACATTCTAGACATTTCTAGACTGGTACTAATATATATATCCGGTGTGTAAACTAACCTCGCTAAAGTTGTTGTTTTCTCACAAAAAATGTACAACAGTTTACGTTATAATTCATAAATTTATATATAATGATATATATTTAAATTCTAGAATTATTTAATATTATCGAAATCGATTCATGATACATACACTGAGTAATAAAAATTAATTATTTTTTATTGTGATTTGTTGTAGTGAGTTCTTGCCGGTTAAGTTCACGCTGATTTAGTAGAGAAATCGTTTGACATTTATTAGGCGGCTTTATCTACATTGAAATTAGGGAATACCATGGCTCGTTGGGGAGAAGGTGATCCTCGATGGATTGTTGAGGAACGGGCAGACGCTACAAATGTCAATAACTGGCACTGGTAAGTTTTATTTGAATTTAACGTTTTTATAGTTTTAATTCTGGCCAACCCTTTTTGGCAATCTGCGTTTCCCTAAAAATATTCATATCTTGGTCAACGTCTAACGATAGCAGATGTTGCTGACGTCTATTTTACTGAGATCTTGTGGCTTTTATGAATAATTTTTGTAAAGAAAACTTGAGGCCAATTTACTATTAGCGAAAGTAATTTAACTATGATTGAAAATCTGTTAAATCATAGATTAAGAATCCCATCTGCCACTAAGATCTGACATAGTGTAATTTGTCATTGAGATCAGATTACCAACTTGAGGCCAATTTACTATTAGTAAAAGTAATTTAACTACAATTGAAATTCTGTTAAATTACTGAATAAGAATCTCATCTGCCACTAAGATCTGACACAGTGTAATCTGTCAGTGAGATCTGATTCTGTGTAATCTGTCATGGAGATCAGTATTCACTACTAGGCAACTAATCTTGAATTAACATGTTTTGATAACTGATGCTGACTTAAAGTTTAGAAAGGGTTAATTAAGAACTCTGCAATTTATATTCTCATTAAAATATTAGAAAATACGAGACAACCTTGCATATCTGAATTTTTATTCTATATTATGTGCAAGTTTATATAATTATTTTGAATCAAATTGTGCTTGTTGTAGGACGGAAAAGAATGCCACTGCTTGGTCTAAGGAAAAGTTGACAAGTTTGCTGACTGGACTAGTCATTGATGATGATAAATGTGAGTAGGAATAAAAATTTGGTTGCATGTTAATGTAAAAATAAATCTTTGGTTGATGTGTTAACTTATAAATACAACTTAGGTGTTGTGTTAATTTTATTATTAGCAGCGAATTCATATCAGTGTATTTATTAGTAAAATCATTAAAACCTTTAACATGCTATTGAGTTCGAATAAGTGCTTAAGATTTATAAAGCAATAGACTTGTATCCTATGTGTATGATTAAAATGGGAAAAATTTCTGGAGCCTAGGTGCTCACCCAACCGAATGTCCTTCCTGACGTTGGTTTGGGTCTTGGGGTTTGTTGCCTTTCATGACACTTGCAGTAGACGGTTAGTCTATTCTCCAGCAACCCAGACACAACACAGGTTAAAATTAGAATCAACCCCACTTGTATAATCTAATTGTTACTGAAGGTAATTTTTTGTAATTTGCAGATTTTTGTGAAATAAAGGAAGTTTCCAAGATTGAGGGAGAGGCGTCGGCTAATAATCGCAAATCTAAATTATTTTTCTTTTATGAATGGGAAATAAAGGCAGAATGGAAAGGTATAATTTAAAATCAGCTTATTTCTAAACACTATTAACCCATACTATTATATACTGGCAGCGTCTAATCAATTATTCTTGCACTGTAGATGTATATATGAATGACTTTTTGTATATCTTTAGCCTATATATGTACACTCTTCTGTATGTCTATAGATACTTCTTTCCATCATTAACTAGCTTCCTTGCTATGCATATATAAACAAATCATATTGATTTAATGTTCCTCGTACATGTCTAATTCATATTGGTCTAATTCTTCATTGTCAGAGCCTTTGTAAACTGAATTCTTCTATGTGTTGCTTAACAAAATAAAAATTCATGATATTGTAACAGTTCTATATCTTGCTTAATATCAATATGCACTTCTATTTAAGTAGATACTGGATAAGATGCCATATTCATGTTGGCATCTGTCTTGAAAAGAATACTCTTGTCAGCCAAGATAACATCACCATATAAGCCATCTGCTTAAAGCTAGAAACTATCAGCCATGTTCCACACAAATACAGTAAAAATTATTTGCTCACTTTTCAGTCTGGTGTGTTTCAAGTTCGTGCAACTGATTAGAAATTGACTTCATTTTCATGCTCGTATTAACGTTGTGGCACGAGAAGCACTAATATACTATGCCTTGTCACCGTCGTTTATTAAAGATTTCTGTGTACAGGAAAGTCACGAGCCGAGGACAAGAACTATAAAGGCTTCATAGAGATACCGAACCTGAGCGAAGAGCATGACCCAGATGATGTAGATATTAATGTTTCACTGAAGGAAGGCAACGATGGAGGCTACGATGTGAAAGAATTCATTCGTGTCAAGGGTTTGGAATCAATACGCAAGCAGCTCGCTCGATACATCAAAGATCTCAAAGAGGGTAAGCTGTTCTAGCCCTAATAATAACAAATTACTGATAGAGCAGCAATTCTGCCTAATAAGATCTATTTGATTTTGCCAATCAGCTTATATTTAATTGTATGTAGTTACAATTTTTTATCCCGACCCTGATTAAACTAGTATTCTAGGGAAGACTATGATGATGATGTAGTTATGAAATTGTTCTGATTCTGTAAATCTTTTTTTCAATTTTTAGTTTAGGCTCTAGGCGTCCTGTGGTTCTAGAGTAAGCTAAGAAGACGGCGACTGATGATAAAGACTGCGCATGGCTTGTGCAGAATTGATTCTATTATGTTTAATCACTAGTGCATCCATGCGACCATCTGTTTTGTCACTGGAAGAGTTCTAGGCTAAACTTATAGTTGATTGTAAATTAACATCGACTGGTTTGTTAGAGGTTAGAAAAATATTAGCATACAGCTATATGGATAACGATACCCAGCTTGGGAAAGATTTAATGCTAGAATTGGGATAAAAATTAAATAACTTTTTTTGTCCTTTTAATTTTAGAATTTAGTCAGGGAATGATACTTCCAAAGAAAGATGGCAAACCTGCCCCTACTACTGCTACTACAAGTGGGAATGATACACAGCAAAATGGTATCAAGGTATACCTAGCTTTGCTTACTTTGTTTGCAGACAGTAGAAGTGATTGTTGCTATTATATAGCAGTTAAAAAATCATCCTTTTTATCAAAGTAAATCCTAATTTGGCGTTGTAATGAAATGTGGAAAGGCTCGGAACCATGTGCAATATGATTTATTTATTAAGTTTATTAGCAAATTTATATTATTTTAGTGGGATTGTTCAGACATTTTATTTGATGATGTGTATTGATGTATATTTTATAAATGTATGTTTACTGCCTGAATTTGAGGATAAATCATCTAAGCTGAATGGATTCAAATATTTTACAGGTTTTTAGTTATAAATGTGTATCGTTTTTGTTGTGTATGAAGAAAATGAATTTTTTGTTAATTATTATATTATGCTTATATTGATTGATTAGGATAGGGGTTCATTGATGCAGCCCGTAACCAGTCCAGCATTAATTATATGTTTTTATTGATTGATTAGGATAGGGGTGCATTGATGCAGCCAGTCCAGCATTAATTATGTTTTTATTGATTGATTAGGGTAAGGAGGCATTGATGCCGCCCGTAACCAGGTCAGCATTAATTATATGTTTATATTGATTGATTGGGGTAAGGAAGCATTGATGCAGCCTGTAACCAGTCCAGCATTAATTATATGTTTTTATTGATTGATTAGGGTAAGGAGGCATTGATGCAGCCAGTAACCAGTCCAGCAGCCAAGCCGTCAACGGTTGGTGTGAAGATTCAGTGCAAGAACTTGAAAGAAGAAGAAGAATTCAAATGCTGCGTTGCCGATCTCTACAAGGCTCTCACTGATAAAGACGTTAGTAATTCTATTATTGACATAATCTTGTGTGTCAATTTACTAATCCAGAAATCTAAATATTGCAATACTTCTTAATTGTTGAATCAATCGTTTCGTTTTGATATTTACAGTCACGCCTCCATAAATAAAATTTTTCTGATATCACTAAACGTTGCTAGCAAACTGAAAACACTCTGTAGGTCTATTGCACAACATCACCCTTATCAAATGTACTCGCTTTTAAGGTGAGGCATAATATCCATTATATCCTTTAAATTTTATTGTACAAATGTGTGTACATGATGGAGCTCTTTACATTTAGCATTTCTTTAGACTACAGTTTTTAATAATATTTAGCAAAATTATTGATGATGACGATGATGATTTATTTCTGTGTAGCCTCTAGTACTCATAATTGTAGCCACAAGTTTTGATTTCTTGGCAGTATTAGTAATGCATTGATATTTGTATAATTGTTTGACTGTTTGCGATATTTTATGTGTGTAGATGATAAGAGCATTTACAATGGGCGATGCTGTCGTTGATCCTACAAAAGGTGGAAAATTTGCTTTGTTTGGTGGAAATGTGCATGGAGATTATACTGAACTGGTTCGAATTTGCTTTGATACAACTTGTTTAATTATTTATACAAATGTTACTAGTTTTTTTTATTGTAATTGTATTCACAAATTTTGAAAGCTAATGTTAACATCAGTTTCCTCACTCGAAAGCGATGTCAGTGGCGGGAGAGCCCAGGATTTGAACCCCACACATACTGATCCGCGATCGAATATCTTACCAACATCTCCACTGGCTCCAACCAGTGATTAACTAATAACATACACATACCTGCAGGGGTCCTTGTTTTATTTGGTCTTGTTTCTCTGATGTTGTGTTACGGATATTTTTGCAAATTTTGTTTAAAAAACTTCTTAGGTAACTCTCCTATGTTATTAATGACATCATCTGCGAATAGTACTACAGCAAATATTGAATTTGAGCATGAGTGAAATTTATTACTCAAAATTCTGTAACAAATTGGGCCTTGCAAAAGGGATGCTTTGACTCCCTGAATGACATTTGCTGAACGTGGTGAATTAGAAAAGATAAAATCATGTAGGTGGCATAGCATTTGAAGTATATATTTGATTTATGGCAGAAATTCTAAAACGTTCAAAATCTGTTTAAGAAAAGGGTTTCTTACAATACTGTTCTGCGCTGTATACTTAGCATGTGATTAACGACAATTATTGCTGTTGACACAGATGCCGGACAAAAGGATAGAAATGCGCTGGAGGTTCAAGTCATGGCCGGATGAGCACTACTCAAACGTGACGATGGACTTGGAGCAGAAAGAAGATTGCACGCTGCTGAGGCTCTCTCAGACCGGTATTCCCGTCAACGAATACGACAAGACGCGCGAGGGCTGGAAGAATTTCTACTGGAGAAGCATCAAGCAGACATTTGGATTTGGCGCTTGTCTGTTTTGATGAAGTAAAACTGAGAGTGTACCGTGTATATTATTGAACATGTTTCTTGCTGTAAGGTTAACTTGTGTGTTAGGGAAAAGATGATACTGTTGAAGCTGGGTAACTGTATTAGTTTATTGCCGATAGTTTGATCAAAGTTAGTTCAGCATTTCTTTGCAACAATTGCGAACTGTTTGTGACAGTTATTTAGATTAAATTGCTTTCTTTTTAAGCACCTCTAGCCTACATTTTATAGTAAAGCCTATGCTTAATATATATGAAATATACGACATTGTTTTTCATGCAACTTTATAGAGCTTATGATTAGAAACAATTCTAGTAAATTACTGAGCAGATTTTACTCGTGATTCTGCATTCCTCTCCTGTTGTGCAATATGTGAGTGCACACTTCTTTATATGGCAGAGATTAGTTGTTACGATGAGTTAAGATTTGAAGTTAAACAGTTAAACCTCTATGTTCTGTTGCTTTCTTAAAATTTCTTACAAAATATTTTTTGCATACAGAGCAATTTGTGTGGAGATTGTATTTTAGTCTGATGGCTTATCTTACTTTCTTAATTTTTCTAAAAGCGCAAGTAGCTATCAAAGTTTGCGGTAGTAAGTATGGCTAGCTATGTAGCAGTTAAATTGGCCTTTTGATATCTTGTACAGATTTTACCTTTATTCAGTTATTAATATTAGCTGAATTGACTATTTTATTGAAACTAGAACTCATTTTCTCACCCTACCCTGGAGTTAAAAGAAAATTCTTTGTTAACTTTTCTTTTTTAAATGTGACTGTGCTTGAACTGGATTAAATAAAATAGAAAGCATTAAATAGAATTGCTATTATTACATTTATTTGCGTGGAAATACTATAAAGATAATTTCAGTGTAATTTTCAGCATTGCAGACAGTGATACCGTCGATTTGCAGAGTTGGCACGGCTGGTGTTTAAACTTGTAATCTACTGCTTATCAGACCCGTGTTCAGAGTTTGTTAATTAAATCTAATATCCAGTGACTGATCAGCAAGTGAGCACGGATCATATAGGTTACTTTGGTTATTATTATTGGGTGGCATAGGTTAAGTTTGTTGCATATATGACTTTTTGCTAAACTTGATAATTTTCCATTTATCGGAACACATCTCAAGGCACAAACAGCTATTTCTCTGCCGCAGATGCGTTGCAAAGTTGATATATACTTGTAAATATCAACTTCTTCTTCAGTGCACTGCCAAGTTGCAGGTTCAAGGTACATATTCATACTCAAAGTCTGCTTTCTCGCTCCATAAGAGTACTCCTTAGATCAACAAGTTAATCCCTTCACAAAGTCTATGCCTTATCCATACCTTGTGTGTCATATAGCTTGGGGGAAAAATATGTCTTCTGAGGTGGTTTCCCGTTGCCTTCCTCAGTTAGGTGGATTAATAACCAATTAATCCTGGGGGAAAATATTTCATGGTGAGGTGGGTCGCCTCTTGCCATCCTCAGCTCCTGCCTTCAGTCGCCTCTTACGAACACGCGGCAGATTGTTGCGGTTGCCCAATTCTGCAGTGGTTCAACCACACCCGAGCACAACACGAGGTAAATATGAACTAGTTGTGTGTAATTGTATAGCCGAGTCCTCAAATTTGTGTTGTAGAACCATAATGTTACTAGAGTTTTACTCATCTCGCACAGTTCACTGGATGAGACAGTCTCTTGTATGGTTAGGCTTCCGCTATGTATAAGATCTGTGAAAGTATTATTATTAATGTTATGAATCATTATTATTACTAATTAGGACTCACATCTGGAGCTCGCTTGTTCACTTGTGTCTCTAAGATGCTTTTTAGGCGTCAAACCTAGGGATTTTTAGATTTAAATTTCTTTTGAACTATCAAGTATTAAGCTGCTAAACCAGTTAGCATGTGTTGCCTGAATTAAGTGTCCTATCAAAGCCATATACATGTACATCTGCAACCTTACGCAACCGATCCAAATTGCCATTCCTTTGGAATCTATTCTCTCTGAAAGTATTGCATTCATACCTTTTTGAGTGTGCATGTTGGGATCTTAACGATAGTGTGACTTTAACTGAAGGTTATTCTGCTATTCATAACTCTTGGTTCTCCAGCCCGTTTACTACATTTCCCCAACTGCAGTCTTGCTTCACTTGGTAGAAAAGTTTACTCGCTTGAACTCAGGAAATTTATGGATAAATTCGATATTGATGCTCTCGGTCTGTCTCTCTTCTCTCGCTCTCTCTCTCTTTCAGTGCATTGCCTTCTGGCAGGTCCATGGTTTATAACGCCCCCCACTCATCTCTATATTTTCCGTTTTCCTCTATGCCTTCCTCAGCTTCTGCTAACATTTACTGGGCAGGAGCGTCATTCCCTGAGAAAAATCCTGTTTCAGCCAATCTAAGACGGTTTAACCAAAGATCTTTAAAATAAGTAGATATGGCATGACTCTTGTTTCATCGATACCAGTTTTGTAACAAGAGCAACTTGATTTCCAGCATGCTCCATTTAATCGTGAGGGTAAACAGAGCCCCTTTGTCATATGTGTATTTAATAATAATTTCTGTAATTTCTAATTTATTTAATGATATTCGGCCTCTAAGCGATTTTAAGATAATATATTGTTGCGCGTTTAGGTATACAAATTCCAGAAATCCTGAAACAAAAGAACGGGGAATATCCTTTAAGAGATCTGAAAAAAAATTGTTTGCATTTTGTATTATAAACATATACATCCAATTAATAGGAATTCGTTTCAAATATTTTTTTGTCAAGACGATATATTGGATTAATGTGGCGATAAATGTGCTACTAAAGTGTTTCATTATCGTTCAAAAGCTTTGCAAATGTTCAAAATCTTCATTATTTTATGCCTTTAAATAACGATAAGCTGATATTGTTTACCTCCGGCTAGCAAAATTAGTTGTTGGCATCACTGCAATTCTTGAACTCAATGTTTACAATGGTTGAGATTGCCTTTGACACTTCTACGGTTTTTATTTATTTTATGGGTTTAACCTAAAGTAATGTCATTTGACTTAACTTAAGACTAATAATAAGCTTTGAATGGAGCTATTCAAAGCCTATTTTTACAGCCTTAACAATATTTAGTAAATTTATGTCCATTTATAAATATAGGCTAAACCTCTTTGCAGTTCATACCGTCTGCACTTATTATTAAGGATTGTAGCAGTGATTTTTAAAGCTGTATCAGCTAGGTTAACTTGAAATGGACCACCGCCAGTCAAGCATGTTACTTAAGAGTCGACTACGCTGATATTCAGGATATTGCTATTCATGTAGAATTAAGGCTGGCGTAATAGATCTTTTCGGTAATAGCTATAAATAGAACATCGGGGACACCAAATGTAAACAGTGGACAAGAAAACTTAAACACTGCATAGAATACCATTGAAATGCAGTAGTTCTTCAGAAAATTTCTAATACAAGCTTTGTTTAGAAATGTTATTTACTTTACAACCTACTATACGGATATTAATTAAAGTATAGCTTAACACTTATAATTTAACTCTGACACCCATTATAACGATATGCATGCATTATAACGAAGTTATAATGTAGACCCATTACATTAATATGTAAATATATGTATCAGATGTCAACATAGACAAACCAGTGTTAACATGCAACAAAATATGTTTTAAATTACCGAACTGATCTATTGAGAATGAGTCAAGTCAGTAAGATTGTGACGGACTTTGCCCTCTATCGGATTCGAACCTGTGTCAGTCTTTGGTAGATCAATTGACGATCGCCATATCTCTTTAAGAAATCGCCGATCGACAATCCCTGTAGGCGGGGCTTGGGCATACCGCCTCTTCTGATTGGTCAGTTAGCGAGTTCGAGCCATCAATCACTATTTTTAGTATATAAGCTTGTGCAAAGATATTCAGTAGTTCAGTTTTTGACCAGAGTTGGGTCAGTTAGCTTTGGATGGTAGTCGAAGCTGTTTGTAGTTTGTAAGAGTCGCATTCAGTCGGTCTGTCGTTTGGTTGCAGAGTTGCGGTCGAGTCAGTTTTCAATCATAACTATAATTTAGTTTATTTTCTGTAATTAGTTAATACTAGAGTTTGTTCACATTCTGCGCTGGTGAGAAGTCTGCGTGCATTCCCGTCTTCTATCCTATTGTCTGTAAGTAAAGAATAATTTGTAATCATTGTTTCTGTTCATGCTATTAAATAAATTGGTTTTCCAAAAACATGAAAGACTCTTTAATCGATCTCGATACTGATTTAGGCGCCAATGAGGATTTTTCCTTCCTCACCTATCCCTCTCGGTATTCAATCTATAGACGCAGAAAAGTTCCTGGGGTCAGACCCAGAGCATGACCCACCGCCTCGTCCTGATGTACCTATATATCTAGAACCTGTATTCGAAGGGTTAAACTTAATGGAACATACATCACTAACAGCCAAGACGCAGGTTTCTGACATGACGGGCAACGCCGGTAGAGCACAGGCCCGTCAGGAGGTTCAAACGAGCCGAAAATATAAGGCTTCACATTTTATGCCATATATTGAAGTTGACAAATATTCTGTTACGAGTCAATCAAATTATAACCTAGGAGATCGACCCCATTACTCTGGCGGGTATCGACCCGGTAACTCCATCAGGGATCAACCCGATAGCCCCATTAGGTATCGACCCGATAGTTACCTTAGAGATCAATCCCATTATTCTAACAGGGATCGACCTGATAGCTCCATTAAGGATCGATCTTTTAGTTACGACTACGTGAGAGATAGCTCTCCTTCTCATTCTAGGCAAAGCCATTTAAGCCGAACGCAAAATATCTATCTTAATGAGCGAGAGGTACGACCTAGGTCATCCTCCGATGAACCGACCATGAGCATAACTCTCCCGAGGGAAGTACCGCCCTCACCCCGAATAGCGGCGGCCGCCGTTGCGTCGGCGAGACCGAGACGGACTGAACGCGACAAGATATTCGAACGCGGATCATAATGTGCGGGGTTTAAAACCTGGACTCCCCCGCCAGTCACTGACATCGCTTTCGAGTGAGGAAACTAACGTTAACATTAGCTTTTTACCAAGGAAATTATGATAAGGGCGACATTGGTTAGACAGTGTGGGATCCAAGATGATGGAACATTTAAGTAGATTCATCGATTCATTCCTAAATCCTAATGCATTCCATAGAGGGGTGACTAGAGCAGATATTTGAATGAATATCAATATATATATATATATATATATATTATATATATATATATATATATATATATATATATATATATATATATATATATATATATAATTGAAATTAAAAGCCGTTAGAAAATAACTCAAAAACACGAATCAATATTTAACCATTAACAGGTCAACAATTTTAACTGCTACCCACTAAAGCAAAATTTGTAACTGTTAATATTTTGCGAGATTTGCAAATGCGGATCTCGCATTTGCAAATCTCTGATCAAATTCTGGCGAAATAATACTAGACATAAATTATTGTGAAACGATCAACTATGTCGATATCTGTCACTTTTAATACCACATGCTTAAACCGTTAGGCAATTTAGACCATTTTCCTTATAACCAGTCCAGTGAATGTCCGAGATTTTACTCTCAGATCAGCGCAGCTGGGATTCGAACCCACGAGGGTTCAATTCATCTCAGGATCTGTCATTTAGGACTTCATGATGTTACCCCGACGCTATTAAGACATTCAATAATATAATATAATAATATAATACTACAAAAAACAATGGTTTGGTCTAAATTAACAGCAGTATTCAAGAGTGTACTACTGTAAATTTAACTCCTAGCAGCTAACTTCATATTCTAACAAATTAACTACCTTATCCACAACTAGAAGGTCCGTTAGACCTTCCATGAGACGAAAATCAATTGGGTCCACCGCAGGAAAGATTTACCAGCGCAGTATTTGACTCCATCCTTGTTGTACTACATCTGTGTGCATCAGCATTCCTTCTTTACGCACACTTTCCGTGCCGTAGGTACCCTCCCTGATCCGGGCACTGGGCTACCCGAGAAGGTAGATTTTGGCCAGATTAGACTACTCTTCGGTTTTTTGAGAAATTTAGTTTTGTAAAAGAAAGTTAGGTTAAAGAACGTTAAGAAACGCGCTCATTTATTTACGTGTAAATGTAAATAAACAAGAAAGATGGCTGCAAATGACGGCCTAGATTTACAGCTTTATTTAAATGAGTAATAATTATTGTTATTCATGCATAAGCATAAATTATAGTATATAAAGTTATATACGGACTATTTTATGATAATTCTATATATTGCATTAATTTTTTGCGAAAATTTGGAAATTACTACGGTTTTTAAATATTTGTTTAAAGAGTAACAGCCTATTTCTTGCATTTAGAGTTAACTCTACAATTTAACGCATGCGATTCTTTTTACAGTAAAATATAATGAATAACCAATTGTGATCTCGCACTAATTTTCTTACGACTGGATTATAGCTGTAGAAAACTGAAGTCAAATGTGTAGCACTTATTTACTTCTCTCTTAGTACACTGCCTACTGGCAGGTCCATGGTACATAACGTCTCCACTCTTCTCTGTCTTCCGCCTTCCTCTTCACTTCTACATATGAGTGAGTCTTTAAATCATCTAACATACCTAGTCTCGCCCTGCCTCTGCCTCTTTTTTCTTCCATTCTACCTTCTATGATCTCTTTTAATAGACCTTCCCCCTGGGCTTAGAATGTGTCCTATCCATCTCTTCTTCCTATTTCTTAATACATTTATCTACTGTCTATCTGTGCCAACTCTCTCCAGGACTTCCTCATTTGTAACCTTTTGAGTCCAGCTAATCCTCTCCATTCTTCTCCAAATCCACATTTCCAATGCCTCCAGTTTCCTAATATCTTCCTTCCTTAAGGTCCATGTTTCACATCGATACAATAGCGTGGTCCAAACCAAAGTTTTCACTATCTTTATCTTTGTGTCTTTCTTTAGACTTTTTGTTAATAGTTCTTTTCTACTACTATCTTTCTATTTACTTAGTGAATAGTAATCACAAGAATTCATCTGTGGCATTTAATAACTCTGAGTTTCCTGAAACCAGCGTATATTCATTAATGTCATTGTTTGACTTGCAGTCTTGGTCTTGAGACTTGCGATAGTAGTCTTGGTCTTGAACCCCGTTGGCTTTACAACCACAGTGTTACACTAGTTATATGGAGTTCAATGTTTCTTGTTGAAAAGACTGACTAGCTATTTTATAAATATACCAACCATTGTGATTATGTTTAACAAGCTAAACTATTAACATTTTCTGAATAACCTATATTTATTCTTATTAAATTTTAATATGATACC
Organism: Enchytraeus crypticus; assembly: GCA_905160935.1. Taxonomy (NCBI): domain Eukaryota; kingdom Metazoa; phylum Annelida; class Clitellata; order Enchytraeida; family Enchytraeidae; genus Enchytraeus; species Enchytraeus crypticus. Next base: position 3,139,832 of record CAJHZI010000470.1, on the reverse strand, counting down.
AATTTATTTTTTAGATACATTAGAAACCAGTAAAGCAGTAATTATGTAATTTCTGGAACGTGGGTCTAGTTTTGGAGCACAATGCCTTAGTTTTATTTGCAAGCTTTGTCGAAGACAGGAATTATAATGAATAACGGCCGTACGTCTTATCCTGAGTGGCAGGGATCTATTCAGTGTCGACAGTATAGAAGTTTAGAGTCAGTTTGTGATTCAAAATCATATGTGCCTAAATCATATAATCACGACACTCATGTTGAGTATGAGTCCTCGTTGAGAAAGAATCAATCTGCTTGTGGATTGAGCCAATATAGACACTCAGAGAGAAGTTATGATGGAAATTTGTCCTTACCTCTGTCTAACGATAGAAGACATATGATTCACAGTGGTGATGATTATACTACACACAACTACAATGTAGGAAGCAGACATAGAGATATTTATTTTTCTACTGAATCATTGCCAACAGTAATAAGTCCTACTAGTCATGAAACTAGTCTAATTTCTTTTGATCGGCAAACATCACCTTGGCAAATTCAAAGCTCATATTTGCAAGATGATGCTGAAAGTGAAAATTCTGTAAATCCTTCTCAACATTCCAATGAGACTACATATTGGTACAATGAATTTAAGAATATCCAGAAAACATTCCCGGCAATAAATATTTATGACAGAGTCAGAGATGATAATCTAAAACAGAATACTTACAATTTAAGTTCTAGATCTAGACAACAATGCGGACAATATGATATTCATAATCAGAATCACGATCATAGTTCAAAGTTCAACACTGATTCAAACTCAATGAAAAGATGTCCTTTGTATTTAGAAAATACTCCAAACACAGTCAATAGATTGGAGAAGTATGGTTCTAGTGCTGAGAATGATGACAGACTAGTGAGCTCTAATTATGTGACACATTGTGAAAGGAGTTCTTTTCTTGCTGACTCATCTTCTGTAGCAGGCTACGACTCATCGGGTCGTGCTCAGATGTCTTCATATACTGCTGGAGCAGTGCACTATGCAACGGTATCACCGACTGAATGCAGATCATCGTTCTCATCTCAGATAACTTCGTTAGACTATAGGCCTGAATTCCATGCAACGATGTCAGCAACAGCTTGCTGGCCTAGGCCTCAAGCAATGGCATCAGCTGCAACAGCTGTTAGGCCTGGGCGTCAAATAACAGCGCAAACAGCTGATTTCTGGCCTAGAGAACAAGCAGCAGTTTCAATGGATGGACCTAGGCAGCAATCAATGTCAGCTGTTAGGCCTGGACAGCAAATAACAGTGTCAGCAGCTGCTTGCTGGCCTAGACAACAAACATCAGTGCCAGCAGATTCAGGCTGGCCTAGGCAGCAAACATCAGTGTCAGCAGCTGTAGGCTGGCCTAGGCAGCAAACATCAGTGTCAGCAGCTGCAGGCTGGCCTAGGCAGCAAACATCAGCGTTAGCTGCTGCAGGCTGGCCTAGGCAGCAAACATCAGTGTCAGCAGCTGCAGGTTGGTCTAGGCAGCAAACATCAGTGTCAGCAGCTGCAGGCTGGCCTATGCAGCAAACATCAGTGTCAGCAGCTGCAGGCTGGCCTAGGCAGCAAACATCAGTGTCAGCAGCTGCAGGCTGGCCTAGGCAGCAAACTTCAGCGTCAGCAGCTGCAGGCTGGCCTAGGCAGCAAACATCAGTGTCAGCAGCTGCTGGCTGGCCTAGGCAGGCTGCTGTGCCAGCAAAAGCTGATTATAACATTCAACAGATAATTGTGCAACAAAGAGGTGATTACCAGTATAGGAACCCCGATGCAGCAGTTAGTTCTAGACCTAAACAACCTGCTGTGCCTTCAACTGTTTGTTACAGATCTGATCATACAGCTGTGCCTTCAACTGTTTGTTACAGATCTGATCATACAGCTGTGCCTTCAACTGCTAATTATAGAACTGATCTTACAGCTGTGCCTTCAACTGTTAATTACAGATCTGATCTTACAGCTGGGCTTTCAACAACTAATTACAGATCTGATCATCTAGCTGTTCCATCAACAACTAATTACAGATCTGATCATACAGCTGTTCCATCAACAACTAATTACAGATCTGATCTTACAGCTGTGCCTTCAACTGTTAATTACAGATCTGATCCTACAGCTGTGCCTTTAACTGCTAATTACAGATCTGACTTTACAGCTGTGCCTTCAACAACTAATTACAGATCTGATCCTATAGCTGTGCCTTTAACTGCTAATTACAGATCTGATCATACAGCTGTTCCAGCAACAACTAATTACAGATCTTATGATACAGCTGGGCCTTCAACTGCTAATTACAGAACTGATCTTACAGCTGTGCCTTTAACTGTTAATTACAGATCTGATCATACAGCTGTGCCTTCAACTGCTAATTATAGAACTGATCTTACAGCTGTGCCTTCAGCTGTTAATTACAGATCTGATCATACAGCTTTGTTAGCAGGAACTGGCTACAGACGCAGACAGACAACTGCAGTTACAGATTGCTGTACTAATCAGCAACCTTCCATAAATAGTTATAGATTCAGTAAACCGGCAGAAACTGGTTACATATCTGGTCAGTTACTAGATGCGGAGTATAGATATAAAAAATGTACAACATATGAGACAAGTGCCTGTTGGCCTCTCCTGTCTTCATTTTCTTCAGCAGCTGACTGTGTACAAGCAGCAGTAACAGATTCTAGGCCTAGCTTGCCACCAGCAGCTGACAGTGTACAAGCAGCAGTAGCAGATTCTAGGCCTAGCCGGCCACTAGCAGCTGACAGTGTACAAAGAGCAGTAGCAGATTCTAGGCCTAGCCAGCCAGCAGCAGCTGACTATGTACAAACAGCAGTAGCAGATTCTAGGCCTAGCCAGCCAGCAGCAGCTTACAGTGTACAAGCAGCAGTAGCAGATTCTAGGCCTAGCCAGCCACTAGCAGCTGATAGTGTGCAAGCAGCAGTAGCAGATTCTAGGCCTAGCCAGCCACCAGCAGCTTACAGTGTACAAACAGCAGTAGCAGATTCTAGGCCTAGCCAGACACTAGCAACTGACTGTATACAGAGAGAAGTAGCAGTTTCTATGCCTTGGCATCCACCAGTAGCTGACAATATTTCAGGCCAGTCAGCATTTGATATTCCGTCATCATCTACTATGGGCTTGCAAGAAAAATTATCTTCATTTTCTGAACTATCAGCTCTCCCATGTATGGGAATGCCTAGGCGACCAGACTTATCATCTGTGGGAATGCCAATGCAACCAAGTTCCGCCTCTGGGGGCAAGCCAAGGCAATCAGATTTACCACCTGTTAGCATATCGAGTCAATCAGTTTCACCATTACTTTCCACTCCTGGACAAGAAACAGCAGATATGAAAATATTGTTATCTAATGAAGCCAGCATCAATCCTTCGCAAAGATTTCATATTTCGCCGCTGCATAATGAACATCAGCAGCCAACTCGAACTCTGACTGAAGAACGTCTACCTTCTAACCAGCCATCTTCTAAAAACTTGTCATCAAGTTTGCGGCTTGACTTGGTATGACTTCAATGCTGTTATAAATTCTATATGTTCTATCTTAATTAAATTTAAATTCAGATGTTAGTTTTTCTGTATCATTTTAAAATCATTAATTAGCATCAAATGTAGGTTTTTAGAAAACTTCTTGCCAATATATGTTACTGAATAAACGTAACTTTTTTAGTAACATATGTGTACTATTGTTATACATATTTTCAGATCGATCGTTATGTGGGGAAGCTAACTACAGATTCAAATGAAGGAGGATCTTCCACCATTTACAGGGAGCTCCCGGTTACATGTGTCGGACAAGGAATGAGTTATCGAAGCAAGGATTGGAGTGATCAAGCACGACTAAAGTCCTCCTCCTCTGTGGAAATATTACGCACCGATAAGCATCAGTCTCATAAAAGAACCAGATTAGAGAAATTAAGTGAGAGTACTGTCAATAGTTATCAAAGCGATAACAACGATATCGACAATAGGCATCAAAAGGCTAAGCATTTCCCCCATAGGCAGCTTCAGAATATTTGTTCAGCTAAGAAATCGCAAAGTAATATTCAGTTTGTAGAGCTCAGGAATCAGGAAGCTGTTCAAAATGGTCATGAAAATTTGCATGTTAGCGGAGGAGTTACTGTGAGTAGAAGTACTAACTCACTTGTTTTAGAGCAATGTCCAGGAGAATGCCAAGATCAGGCAATTCAATGTAATCAACTTGTTGAAAACATTCCAGTATCCGCTGGTACATCGTCAAGTGAAAGAAGTATTGCATCATTGCAGCATGTCAGTGTCACAAATTTAATTGATGAGCAACTGGTAGATGTCGCTCAATCGTACAGAAATGCTGTACTTAGAAATGAGGTCATAGATGAGCGCATACAACAGATGAATCTCACACACTCGGGTAACTATGTAATGGATAGATCTGTTGTCGAGCGTACTGCTCCCTCCCCTCCCCATAGTGACGACGAGTGCGCGCACCAAGTACATGGCGCCGTTACGAATCATCGTCATCCAACTGATGCAGCTGAGAGCCTTCAGAATCCATCGGGGTGTGAGACGCTATGCAAAGTGCCTCAGTCATCCGCGACATCTCCTGATGATATTGAGACAGATTCAACTGCTACCATCACTCATGTTGAGAGTAGCGTGCCTGGTGCCTGCGATGCAGTCAACGATTCGGCAGAAACGTGTTGCAGTGAAGCAACAGGATATGCTTCAAAGTCTGGTTCAGAAGCAAATAATACTCAAGGTAAAACAGTTATTATAGATCTACATGAATTTTGTGTAAGGAAACATGGAAATTTATGTCTGTTGCTGAATAATTGCTTGTAAATAGAAAAGTTGACTATATTGACCAAGTTAGGAAAGGCTTTGGGTCCAGATGGTGTAAGCATGGAAGCCTTTATGCACGTGGGTAGTGGCTTAGCTGAACATGTTTGTAACATTTTTAATTTACGTGTATGTCTGAGACATTGCTGCTATCTGCCTAATGAATTTATGAAATCAAATATTGTTCCTTTGGTTAAGTGTAAATCTGGTGATCTAACAAGTATTAGCAACTACAGGGCTATCACATTATCCAATGCGATGACTAAAATTTTTGAACAGTTATTTTTAAATAAAATAAAAATGTATGCTATTTCTGGTTAATATCAATTTGGCTTCAAAGCTAATTATCATTCTACAGCTGTTTGTACAAACTTGGTTAAAAAGGTAATTGATTATTACACAACAGAGGACCTACATTTTTTGCTGCTTTTTATCGATTTTTATAAAGCTTTTGATAAAGTAAATTACTATGTTTTTTATATAGTGACCTATTAACTAAAGTACAATGGAATTCTGTTCAGACTATCATAACAGAAATTAATATATAAGTATATGTATGTATATGTACGTGTATATATACATGTATATATATATATATATACAGTATATATATTTATATATATATATATATATATATATATATATATATATATATATATATATATATATATATGTAGGACAGAGAGGATTCGAGACAGTCTATTCGTATTCCGACCCTAGTTAAACTGGGATTCAAGGGATGATGATGATGATGATGATGATGATATGTATAGGTACTGAGTACTTCTATAAATTAACGTACTTGCTGTAAGCTATGGGATTCACTGTTCAATACAGCATTCAATTGTCTTGCATTGTATCATGTTAGGTGGTCAGAATGATACGGATTGTCGTACACTGCAAAAGAATCTGCAGCTGGCTTACAAGTGCAGAAATTTTTTCGCCTCACTGTTGACTGTTATGTCTAATCATGGAGATGACAAAGCGTATAAGAGAATTCAGAGCATTATTCAACGAGCACTTGTAAGTAATTTCGTCTGCTGATGCAATTATAGTCTTATTTAAGGAATAGAACTTAAACCACAGATCACTTAGACCACGGATTAAAGTTAAACTACAGATTAGAAATTTTGGTATTGATTAAAACATTTTGTGTGATTATTAACTTCAAGGCCAACCGCCAAATTAGATCGTTCAGCCAATGACAGCGCTGTCCTTCAGGCTGATCGGCCAGTCATCTTACTTCGTAAACAAAGCATTAGGTATTACTGATCTGATGTCAAACTCTAGACCTAGGTCATATCGGGCAACTCGTGCTGACATTTCGGCCACCATTTTGTTCAGTAAGGCTAAGCTTTCTCTGTAATTATCATTTGCAGGATGCTAAGATTGAAGCAGAAGAATTCGTGACGGAATTACAAAGAGCAATACAGTCTCAATATCGACCTGGCTTAGCTACGATGTTACAGGTTAAAAATTTAGTATTAATATTTAATAATATCCTTCTATCTAAACATATTTTGCTGCCTTAGTGAACTTACCAAATTAATACAATAATAGGATTAATAGCATTAAATTAATGCAGTAATGTGGTTTCTGTTTTTAATCTCTAATATTTGGAGATTTTCTGCGTAATTTGAGGTTTAATCTTCCAAAGATGACGTGGGACTGGTTAAAAACAGTCATTCTTATGTATTTAGAGTAATAAATGCAAGATTCAATTATAGATAATATGAACAGCTTTATCGTAAGTTTGCACCTGTGTATCTCTAGTTTTTGTTTTGTTTTTCAATTTCATTATATGAACATTTTTATAGTTGAAAGTAGCTATATTTTTCTAATTATTTCAGATTGTCAAATACGGTATACTAGTGCAATCTATTTAATTATTCATTTTAAAAATTAGAATTTGTATCATTCTTTGTAGAAAATATATTACAAATGATTATATTTGTGCATCTTCATATAATCTCACTTTCCAGCATCTTTCCAGTTCTTCCCTACCTCTCTCTTACGACTTTCAGAAGCGAAAGCTATATAATTCAATCATGCTTTCAATTAGCTAAGCTAACACTGCTGTGGTACATGACATAAAGAGAGAGAAAGGCTTATGTGACACTTAACGACGCATATCCAATTACTTTTATTAGTATTTGTATTAGTCATAAATAAGATGTGATAGTGATTAGATGTTAGTCGTTATATGTATTGTATCCAGTTATCATTTGCTTTATATTAATATCATCTTGTGTGCAGAAATCTCTTCCTGCATTAAGAGTGGCCATGAAGACTAACAAGACGTTGCATATACCAGGTTTAAATAGTTCCGAGGCGTCAATTGAAGCGCCTACCAGATCAACACAAGATACTTCTAGGTCTTCCTCATCAACCTTTTCAGCTAGAAATACTCCTACAGCATCGGTTTTTATTTCAACAAACTCAAATCAACCCCTTCATGGTTCATCAATCCATCAAATCACTCGAGCATCATCTCCTCATGGTTCATCCATCCATCAAATCACTCGAGCATCATCCCTTCGTGGTTCATCCATCCATCAAATCACTCGTGAATCATCCCCTCGTGGTTCATCCATGCATCAAATCACTCGAGCATCATCGGCAGACACTTCAACTAAAACTGACCGAATACCATCCAACCATCCAGCAGATGGCTCTGATCCTTTCTCAGTTGGGTCATCTTTTGGTCAATCAACTGAAGCAGCTCAAAACATTTCTAATCAATCCTTTCGCCCATCAATTAACTTTAGTCAAATTTCTACTGATGACCGCTCTGCAGCATTCAATGGATCGTGTTTATATTCTGCTGCTGAGAAATGTTCTGCTTGGAATAAAGTATCTCACTCGCATCTGATGGCAGAATCTTGCCAATCTGATATTCAGCCTCCTCTAGTGCTAAATACAGGTGACAAAATGGATATTAGGCCGGGGTTTATAAGAAAAAGTCATATTTTGTCGGCTGATACGGTAAATTGCTCTCTGCCGTCTTCTCAGTACAGCCCCGACAGCGAAGGTAACCCGGATCACGCATCACTCTCAATTCCTCTTCCCCCTCCAGCCTCTCCCAACACTCCACCTGATACCCCTTGGCATTGTAATGGTTCCATACCCGGGTCGACATTGATCGATGAGGTCGTTTGTTGTGATCTTGAAGCTAATCCGTCGAGTCAATCAATTAGTTCTTCGTTTAATCAATCAGTTAATCAATCATCGAATCAGCCGAATAGTTGGTGTAGTAGTCAGTCTAGTCAGCCTGGATCGCCTGCTCTGAGATGGACGCTTGCTGGTGCTGCGAGTTTAGTTAATAATGCACAATCCTCTAGTCCCTCTGATAGCTTTCAAACTTTCAATAGTACCAACGTACGCTTTCCTAGTCATGTTAGTAATTTATATTCAGTGAATGATAGCAGTTACGCGCATTCCGCTAGTCAAGCTAGAAGTAATAATAGCTTTAAATCCTCTAGTCAAATTAATTACAGCAACTCTAATTCACGGTTCGATATGAGTTATAGTGCAAGTAAAGTGGATTTATCCAATGCTGCTGAGTCATCTACAGAGAATTTAAGTGGTAGCGGTAACAGTAGCATACAGTACGTCAAGTGGGCAACTTCTTATTGTGCGTCATCAGCAATCAGCACATCATCAAAATCCTCATCTAATGAATCGGAGTATATGAAGGTAAAACGTCTTTGTTTTTAGTAGTATTGGGCAGGATGCTATATTAGTAAAATAATTGCAGAATTGTGATGGGAAAATGATTAAATTAATATAAGAACATATCAAAGAAGTATCAAGTTGAAGGGCTTTATAATTTTCAAATGCTTAATATTCTTAGTTATTTTATTATGCTCTTTATATGATGCATTACTGTATATTTTTAAAAAATACTGATTTTAATATCAGCAATACTTATTTTAAATTTAGAAGGCTTGTAGCCTTTCATAGCATGGACATTGCCACTTGCTGTGTGGGCCTCCCTCCTTCCAGCTTATGTAGAATGACCCCTACGAAGGGTAAAGGAAGTGATTTAAAGGCATGTTTCCCTCGAAGTGAATTATCCCCACTTTATTTCCACAACACGAGCCTTAGAGGCGGCAGGACCACAGTAATTTGAGGAAAAGTAAATTTATGTTACAAAAGTTTCATCTTAAGTTATTTTGTAGAATTGCTAACAAATATTTTGTTCATATTTTAGTAAATCTGGTTACGGCCATATTGTTTAAAATAGCTGCATGCTACATAATAGCTATTCTGTTCACTAGATCACAGAACGGAATTCAACTTGTCTAAATGCTACAAGGAAAAGTGCGAAGCAGAGCCGTGTAGAGTCGTCAGTGCACAATGGGCTGACCACATTAGCTCAGCAGACCTCTTCAACTGTTAAAAGAAAGTTTAGTGTTATTAGGTATGACGCTGATAAATTGTTTACATATATTCGTATGCAGAATAGCAATTATTAAGTAGTCATCTTCAAAAGTTAAAAAGCTAAGGTTAAATTCAGTTTCCTCCCTTGAAAGCGATGTCAGTGACGGGCGAGCCCAGGATTTGAGCCCCGCACGTACTGATCTGCGGTCGAGTATCTTACCGACTTCGCCACTGGCCAGCCAAATATAGCTCAAGCTGATATAGAACCTCTACTATATTTTGAGCTGCATTTAATAAGTTTTAGAGCTTAGCTATCTCTTGCTATATAGTTTGAACATTGTAAAATGTTTTTGTTTCACTTTCGTTAGGTAGACTTGTAAGTTGTAGTTATGCTGGAATCTTTTCAAGCCTTTGTCTTGTTTATTGTGTGAGGTGCAGCTTTATGTATTTAGTTTTTGGTGTATAATGCACCAAAAACTTGTGCTTGAAAGTCCTTCGGGGACAATATCCACTACTACGCAGTCATAGATCTTTTGATACCGAAGTATATTAAGCCACTGCTGATGCACTACTTGTCTATTATTTAATTATTGTCTATTTATTAATAATTTTTTTGATGCTCAAATATTTGCGTCTCACAGTCTAGTTTCATTGAGACTGGAGATGTATGTAGTACAGACTTTACTCATGAGTTGAAGTCATGAGTTTCAAGTGTTTGAAAAGACTGTTGAAATGATTTTATTGAAGTGGAATTAAAAAGTTTGAGCTCGTTTAGTTTTAAAATTAAGTGGATGTGTGAATTTAAAGATAAATGTTAATTTGTTTTCTCTTAATTTTTTTGCAAGCTTCTTCAGAACTATATTCATATATGCTTCAACGGTTTTGCTTGAAAATTCCCACAGTATGCTTGATGTTTAATTCCTATATTTCTACTACATTACTGATGTAGTTATGTATAATGTACTTTTGCTGTACAAATATTTCACTTATAAAGAATTCAACATAGTAATTATTAATGTGTTAAGAAAGAACAATTATTACATTTTACTTTGGTGTTATTAACTTATTATAATTTTTTATAATTGTTGCTGATTTTCGACTTTACTAACCTTGTAGCCTTGTTTATATCTGCATGGTGCTAATTAAAATCGCAGAGATGATGATGACATCAACGACGTGGCTGCAATGGGCGGAGTTAATTTAGCAGAAGAGAATCAGTTGTTTATGTCTGCAGGGTCCGAGGTCAACTCCACTAGTCTGCTCACCTGCCCTGATCTTCCTTTCTTCAATACTACACTGCTCAGTCACAGGATCAACAAAATAGGTAAAAGTCTGCAATTGTACGACATTGTGTTTAAGTTAAAGCTGCTTGTCTAAAATATCTTAAATATGATTCATTGGATAGCTTTAAATTCTCTAATTTTACTGCCATCTGCTGAAATAGAGGCGCTACTTTCGTCTGGGTAGACCTTCGGCTGGTTAGAACTTCGGCTGGTTAGACTTTTGGCTGGTTAGACTTTGGCTGGTTAGACTTTGGCTGGTTAGACTTTGGCTGGTTAGACTTTCGGCTGGTTAGACTTTCGGCTGTCTAGACTTTCGGCTGTCTAGACTTTCGGCTGTCTAGACTTTCGGCTGTCTAGACTTTCGGCTGTCTAGACTTTCGGCTGTCTAGCCTTTCGGCTGTCTAGACTTTCGGCTGTCTAGACTTTCGACTAGTGAAGTTTACGCTTCTCTTTGAGGCATACTTGTTCTTCTCTTTGAGCTGTTCAGTGTTCAGGTTAACTATAGCTATAGATAGAAGATATTCACTCTGTCATTCCAGTGGTAACAACTGGAGTGCAACTGTTGTAACTACTGTAGTGGTGAAATCCGGTCATATGAAACTAGTTTCAAGCTGATTATAGTAGAAAATGTCCGAGACCAATAATATATTGCAATTCAAAAATCTTCTCATGGATTGCAGTGATGATAGATGGCACGATATTCTTTCGACTACTTCTTAAATGTAACGTTTCTACTGCCTCGAACTCTTGATTTTTTTGTGTAGAGTTGATTGATTTTCGTTGTTGTTGATTACAGTAAAATGCAAAAATCTATCGTCCGCTTCGCCAGATGTCACCTCTCTTCTGTCTCAGGCTCTTGAGTCCTATGTTAAGAATCTTCTGACTAAACTTTCTGCTATTGGTCGTCAACGGGTAAGCGATCTGCTTTGTTTTACTGATTGATAACATTTTATCGATCATTGTGATCAGCTTTGTTTTATTAATTGACAGCACTTTATCGATATATGTGATCAGCTTTGTTTTATTTTTGATTCTAGTATCTTATCGATCATTCATTAACTTTAATTTTAACACAGGTAATTCGAAATTATGATTATTTTAGACCAGAAAACTTTGCTATCACTATTCGTGGTCATTTATACTAAAAGTTGCTTTAAAACTGAACGCCTTCGATTTATCGTCCATCAGACTATGTTATAAGAAATATTAACTAGAAAATTTAAAATAAAATGGCACAATATCATATTCTCTATCTTTTTAATTATATAAAAGCCTTAGATTTATTCATTAGCTCTAGATATTATTTGTTAACTTATAAAGTTGTCAAAAATCTAAATATCCTGCTCCAATGTATGTTATAAAATTTACATTTCTTATATTACCTGCAACAGAGTCGCGAGATACTGAATGCCGATCAGGTGATTTTTGTTGAAATGATTAACGGAAGCAGGATTGCAGAGTCATGGACTCTCGTTTGTAGTGGAAGGGTCTTCGCGCAGTTTTGTCCAATGAGGGTCCATTTTACCAAAAATGTTAATAAAACCGATATTTCAGCTATGATGTCACTGGTCGCTAACTGCCTATGCGTACAAATTATAATTATTACTATTAATAATTTTGGTGTATCATGAATGCAAACGAGGTATTGCTATGGTCTGCAATAATATTTGTTATGCCAAATATTATAAAGGTAAGGTATCTTTCACTGCGCACGTTATCGTCGCAGAAAGTCACTTTTGCATTTTATGAACGAATTTTCGCCGGATATCTCAGATGATTTCATCTACTATAATGGGGAAGATATCTTCTGAAGTTCAAGCGGTTATCTGTGCGCTCTGCGATTCAGACGGCCCAGGTGGCTTCTAGCCAATAAGAGAGCGCGAAATCCCCACAAATGTTTGGAATTCTTGGAAATAAGACGTAAGAGACTGAAGTTAAAATTGAGAATAGAGAACTTCATAAAATACAAAAAGAGATTTGAGTCATCTCGAGGATAAGGTCAAATTATATCAATTGATATCGGAGAGAATATCCTCCCGTTCATAAGATCTGGCATTAATGGTATTATTTTGTAAAATTAGTAAATTAAAAGCTATGAAGTAAGTGATTTAAATTTCTATATCGCAGGCTCATCACACGAAGCGGAGGAAGGTTATGATTGGCATTGAGGATCTTCAGTGCATACTACAATCAACTAACTCCAGGAGTCAGTCTGAGATGAATCGACTCTACGCGTCTTACCTTAGTACTGGATAGATAACTGAGATGATTCTGCTGTAACTCTGGACTGCGGTGGACGTAATTCTACTTATTTAAAGTAGTTCTATGATTGTTCTCGGTCCTAATGTGTCTCCATCTGTCTGTGGAAAAGATCTGCTGATCCTGAAATGCTGCAATATTTAATCGCCAACGCCTGACAAATGGAATGAAAGCAATGAAATATTTAGCAATGTAATTTAATCAATCTGCTGTAAATTTTTGTGCACTCTGTTATTTTATAAGTTAAATTATGTGATTATGTAGCTCAGTGTTTTGAGTGAGAAGATTATTTAAATTAATGACGCAACCAAGAATATTGCAATAAGTAAATAACTAGTCAGGCTCTTCAGAAAATCTACCATTTTGTCACTTTTTTGGTCTCTATGATTGACAGCTGTCAAAACTCGATAATCATTCATTCATCTCTTCTCTATTATTGATGTATTGATTGACAACTGTCAAAAAACACTAATCCATTTGTCTCTTCTCTAGTCTAAAATTGATTTGACATTCGTCAACACGCTCTAATTAATTATTTTTCCTGTCATATCTTGTCCAAGAAGTTGATTGATATATGTTGTTTACTGTATACACAGTTATCTGCTTTTAATTGTTTTGCAATATTGTGCATATTTTATTTTTTCATTTTTTGTTTGTAAGCTCTATGCTTGTAACTGCTCAGCCGTGTTATTGCCGTGATTATGCGCCATTGGCAAAAAGATATTGTGCACTTGTTTATTGTTTGCCTTTATCTAGCGTTATATAACTGTGATTTTGAATCGTCCATTCGGTGTGTGTGTGTGTTTCAAAAATTATATTGTCTAGAATCTGTATGGAAAGGTATCTGTTGTGAAATTACGGTATACTCTCTCTCGCTCTCTCTCTCTCTCTCTCTCTCTCTCTCTCTCTCTCTCTCTCTCTCTCTCTCTCTCTCTCTCTCTATATATATATATATATATATATATATATATATATATATATATATATATATATATAGATAGATAGATATATATATATAGTGTGTGCTTAGGCAACAAACTGATATTTATTTTTGTTTTTCAATTATTCACTTGATACCTAACTAACTATACAATGATGCGATGATAATTATATAATGATTATATTGCAGTAATTACAAATTTGATGCAAATTAATTATATTTTTTTTATAGGTGAAATAGTTTTTTTGACATATAACGAACGTTGTCTGTACCGCTAAACGAAAACTACTATAATACAATAGAAGCCAAAGAATTGTATGGATTCCAAAAATCAAGAAGTGTTGAAACGTTAGATAACTTGCGAGAATTGTACGTACGGACTAATGATTTAAATAAAAGGTCGTCATAGATGTAGTACGGGCAGTAATAATATTGGAGATTAAAAAAAGATTTTCTGCGTATCAACCCACAAAGCAATATGTCAGTGATAGAAGTGATGGATGTGCAGAGGATAACAAAATAAGTCGATCGGATTATCTGGAACTAAGCCAGCGGCAGGAACTGCAAAGAACCAGACTCTAAGACCTCAATATTAGTTATTGAGATGAAGTTATGAAGAATGAAGAGGATGACGTTATTATTAAAGGAATAATTGAAGAAAAGGGTCAAGAAAAGAATTAAATAAATACCTAGATACAGGTGTTAGTTAGTATGATACCCCATTTATCAGTTCTCTGATTAATTTATAAATCCACCTAGTTTTATAATTCTGCATTTGTGTTTGTGTGCGCTGCTCTTTTCATCAGATTGGCTGTTATATATTTCGTTTCATACTCTAAGATTTAACTCATTCTCATCCACTTTGCATAGTTTTTACCAAAACATTGTGTTACTGATTAGGTACATTGAAAGGTCAGTTATGCAAGCTGAAGAGGGCTAACTACCTGTTGCAATCTGATGCTAAATAAGTAACTAATGTATCGACTGTTCAGTATCATATTTATGGCTTATTGTCAGTTCTTGGTAGATCAGTCGTGTATCAAAAAAACAAAGTTTTCTATGGAATGGCGCATATTTGTCAGTTGCCTATTAACAATTGGATGAGGGATACAGTTGAATTTCATGTATCTCTTTGGCTATTTCTGATATCACGCAGCAGTGAAGAATTGATATAAACTGATTCTAATGCTAAGTATCAGTGAAGAATTGTTTTCTGATATCATGTATCAGTGAAGAATTGTTTTCTGATATCATGTATCAGTGAATAAATTAACTTGTAATATCATGTATCAGTGAAGAATTGACTTCTGATACGTCAGTTTCTTCACTCGAAAGCGATGCCAGTGACGGGCGAGCATAGGATTTGAACTCCGCACATACATAATTCGCGGTCGAATATCCTACCGACATCGCCACTGGCTCGAACCCAGTCATCATTGAAGAATTGATATGAACTGACTGATTGGCCGCTGTTATTTTCCTGTTCTCGGGTCTCTCTGTTCTTTCTTTGTGATATTCTCTTCACCGAATTTATTTTATTTTTACTTGTTCGTCTCAAGTGCGTATAATTGTGTAGGAATCTCTTAGTGACTATTGATCAGGTTACGGCTTTGATTTTGTTGAATTTAATGAAATGCTCATACTGTTGCATCGTCGTGAATTATTCGTTTCTTATCTCTATGTGATGTCGTAGATGTGTACATATAAGTTTCTTGTTCAATTCTATCGTTAGAACTTTGTGTCGTGAAGATAATTTTGATATCAGTCATATTTGTTCACTTTGTTTATTTTATATACGTTATATTAATAATGTAGTTGCCTTACGAAAGCACAATTTCATATAAACGGTTTTGAAAGAACTCAAGATTCTTCAGATTGTCAAGTCTATGTCTATGTAAAGTTTGTAATTTTAAACTGTTGACTATTTCGATATCTATGATAAAAAATCGTTAATATGAATAATTACTAATAGGGATATTTGATGATTTGCTAGAACTTGTACGGGTTGATTCAGTCGTTTTATTTATATCTCATTTCCTTTTCTATTGCATTCCATTATTATTTCATCTTTGGCCTTTATTTAATTTCTTTAGGTTTTAGATACATTCGCTTGTAACATTCAGGTTATAATGATGCATCTATATGTATAGTATTTATAGTGCATAATATTAGCCTGGTTAACTTCTTTATTTTACTATTTAAATATTTCTGCAGTCATACTTAGAGATTCTGCTTCTATTATAATCAAGTAAAATCCTAGGAAGCTTACAATGTAAACTACATATCATGATCGCTATTTTCTATTCATTATTGTCGTGCCTTTCTTTGACTAAATGTATTTGTACATAAATGTAAAAATGTATTTTTCACCTTTATTTGTGTAAATTTCGTCAAATTGTGTGGATAGGGTTTATATATGTTGTATTGTACTTAATGTGCGCCTTAGTTTTATTAATTATTGTAGAAGGTCTGCTATAAATTTTGATTACAATTTTGATTGCTTTTTCACTTTCTCTGTTTGTTACTATTTAGTCTAATGCACATCGAATAATTCAGCACCGTTGTCGTTACTAATTGTGTGTATTTTGCTATTTGTGTAATTTTTTACATTTTGTCTCTTTTTACTTTCCAAATAGTGCATTATGGCGCAGAATAATGATGCACTCATTTATTATAAGTATTTGCGAAAATAGTCCGTACAATAGTTTAATTTCTAGATTTATCGTCAGGCCATTTTCGCGTAGTTTTAGCGAACTAGTTTATCAGATGGTCTAGCTATTTACATCTGTGACCACGCCTTTGCTTTACAAGAAGTGCTTAGATATAGTAACCTACGCCGTAAAGTTGGTTAAGTTTCATTCTAAAGGAGTTCGAATCATTCAAAAGAATACCAAAAAAATAACTTAAAAGTTTTATTTTTAGAATGTTTACAATGCTCTTAAGAATACGGGTGTTGATCAGTAAGCAATGAGAAAAGCAGACAAAACGATAAATCTGAATAACAGTTGTTTCGTAGTTTTTCAATATGATCACCTCGAAGCTCAGCAAATATTTCTCAGCGACGTTCAGGGCTTTTACATCATCCAGGAAGAAAGATTCATGAAGCCCTTCAAACCTGTAATCTATGGCAAGGATGACATTTTAGTCGCTGTCAAATTTCTGTCCACGAAGTGATTCCTTTACAAATCAAAACTGAAGGAAGTCAGATGGGGCCAAAACTGACGAATATGGCGGGTGTTGTAGCGATCCGAAGCCGCACTCATCAATGGACAGCCTTTGCGACAGCGGAGGTGCGAGCAGGAGCATTGTCCTGATGAAGCAGAACAACTTTACGCAACTTTCCTAGTGGTTTTTCCTGGATAACTGCGCGACGTTTTCTTAACTCTTCGTAGTAGACACCTGTTACAGTCTTTCCTCGCTCGCAGTTGTCAAGCATCAGAATACCTTCACTCTCCCAAAATACGGGAGAATTTCTAAAATGCTATAAAATAAAATACAAAAAAATGTAAAATGCTATAACTTTACCTGCTGATGCAATCTTGCTGAATTTGACTGGTGTCGGTGAAGTGACGTGTTTCCACTCCTTACTCTGCAGTTTTGCCTCCGAATCAAAGTGGTGAGCCAAAGTCTCTTCCATGGTATCATATCTGCGAAGAAACTTAGCCTGGTCTGCTCTGTACAGATCGAGATTGTCTCGAGAAGTTGTTATCGGACTTACTTGATTTTAGCCGTCAACATCACTGGAACCCATCTAGCACACACCTTTCTTGTAACCAAAAACGTCAGTAATAATAGGATGGGTTGTGCCATATGATAACTTAAGACTATCAACTACGCATCTGATGCTTAATCTTAGATCTTTTTGTATCATATCCTGCACACGTTGAATATTCTCTTCGGTACAGGTCTCGAGGGCGTCCTGAACGGTACTCGTCTTCGGTCGATTGCCTACCCAGCTTGAATTCAGCTACATACCGATAGATTGTAGCTTGTGATGGGGAATTGTCCCCTAAAACTCCCTTTATGTCCACTGCAATCTCACTTTGGGTCAAATCCTTCAGAAGTAAATCTATAATAACGGCACGCTTTTCTTTTTTATCCATTATTTATAATAATAACTGCACAGACATCGTTAGAATTCATAACGGTTGCCTATAGCGACCACAGTGGCTTCACTCACGTGACTATTCTTTAAAAACTACTCTTGAAGTAAGCTAGTATGCAGAAATATGTATTTTATGGAGAATAACTATTGCTCATGCTTTTCTCACTACTTAGGCTATTGATCAGCCCTCGTATATTTAAATTAATCGTTGATTTTCACGTTAGCAGTTTGTACTACGTACTGTGTGTTCTATTCCTAGTGTAAGTGTGTACAACTCAGAGTATGTACAATTTCTAGTGCAAGTGTGTACAAGTTCTTTGAAATGGAACTGAGCTACAAAGATAATGCTCATTAGTATCTGATATGCCTATAGAATAAAGGTAAGATATCGAAAAATTAAATAATTTACAATGAAACAATTCGAAAACACGTTTTCTGAAAAATTTCAGCTACTAGATTTGCCGTAAAGTACGTACGTAAAAGTATTAGCGCATGGCTTTCAAAATTACCTCTAACTTGGTCAACTGTTAAAATGGACTTGATTCAGTAATAATGAACAACTTACCAACAAGCCGCGAAGAATATTAACTAACTATGAAGAATATTGCTTTTTAATCTTAATGACTTAATGAAAGATATTACTTTCGCTTTATTACTTCAAGTTGCAGATAATTAATTGAACTGTAGGTCTTCTGATGGTAATTCGTTATGATATATTGCAGGGCAATTGCACGCTAATTACACGTTAATTACACGTCATTAACCGGTCAGTTATTTTGTAGGTACTTCAAGTACATCAAGTACTTCAAGTTGCAGATAATTAATTGAACTGTAGGTCTTCTGATGGTAATTCGTTATGATCTATTGCAGGGCAATTGCACGCTAATTGCACGTTAATTACACGTCATTAACAGGTCAGTTATTTTGTAGGTTGAAGTTATTGATTGATATATCTTAGTGTGTTTCATTGCGTTATTTGAAATCTGAGGTTGCCTTCTGTCATTATTTTTAATGAGGAATATATGTATTTTACCTCTTTGTCCTTTATTAAAGAAATATCTAAAAATTGTGAGCTTACTTGTTAACGTAACTGTCGTGATTCTGCTGATATTGCCATTAAGTAGGCCTACATCGTTTTGATCTTCATTTCGCTTACACTTCTTCTCACCCAAGCATTAGCTCTAATCCTAACCTTTGGCCTATGGAAGCTTATATTAAACAACAAAAAATACGAAACAATGAAAATTAGGAGCATCATATCTCGTATATTCGACTGAGGATCTTGAACTTGATTACTAATTGATTATAAATGTGAATAATTGGTATGATTTTATTACTATGAAGACATTAAGGAATAGATCAATCGTATAGGCCTACTGTTCGCCTCTTTGAAGACACTTAATTAGCAGTAGGCTAGCCGAGGCAAGCAATGTGAAACCGTCTAAGTCGCCCCATTGTACAAGCTGTATAGGATTATCGGCTATCTACAAGACTATATAATTATATTCAGATGGTTTAACTAATATCACTCTAATGTTTCTGCAGTACTTCTTCACTTCTAGGCCTACGTGTTGAATTTAGAATAGTGAAATACATGTAGGGCCTAGATCCAATTTAAGGATTAAGAAGTCATGCGTGATACGCAGAATTTTAATGCTTCGTTGAAAGGCATACTTTATGTCACGCGCCGTCAGACCATTTTCCTGTTGTATTCACTTATAATCATGTTAAGCCAGATACTATTAAAAATTCACCTACTGTTTCATTTAGGTGTGTAAATAACGTTGATCTTGATCTCTTTTGTTCTGATCTTGAAAATTCGACTTTGATCAAGTCTCCTGCTAATGATCTTGATGAATTAGGGAAACAGTATAACACTACTCTTTCATCTCTACTTGATAAGCATGCACCTCTAACTACCAAGAAGCTTAAGAAATCTTACCCTTGGTATACTTCTGGTCTGAGAAAGCTAAAGGCTGCATGCTGTAGAGCTAAAAGAAAGTGGCGTCATACCCATTCAGATTTTTGGAAAACTGTTTCTAATTTGCAACACAAGATTTATCGTACTGCTATTGCTAATGCTAAGGAAGAATACTACTCCTCTTTGGTCCGTAAGGCTGTGCATGTCAAGAGTTTATGGAAAACCGTTAATGATCTTTTACACAGATCTATTTTTCCTTCTCTTCCTTCTACTCCTGTGGAGTCACTGCGTGAACAATTTTCCAAATACTTTACAGATAAGATAAGCAATCTTAGATCTATCAATCCAGCTCCTAACTCTACTCCTCATACTCCAGTAGAGAATCATTCCAAAGATGAGCTTTCTAATTTCACTCCAGTTACAATTACTATATTAGTTTTAGACTCTCCAGCTAAACATTGTGACTTGGATACTATCCCAACCTCTCTTTTAAAGAAGTGTATTCACATACTTGCTCCAGTATTAACATTGATTGTTAACCTCTCTCTCTACTGGCAAATTGCCTCGCGCTTTTAAGCGTGCAGTTATTACTCCATTGCTTAAAAAGCCCACACTGGATAAGGAATTATTGTCGAATTACAGGCCTATATCTAATCTGTCATACATATCTAAGCTCACTGAAAGAATTGTTCTTCAGAGGCTTTCGACTCATCGCTCTTACAATGACCTATTTAATAGGCATCAAGCTGCTTATACTAAGCATCGTTCAACTGAAACGGTGCTTCTATCTGTGTACAATTCTATTGTTAATCCCATGTGCACACAAAGCTTAACTGGATTATGTATGCTTGATCTTTCGGCCGCTTTTGATACCATTGATCACAATATTCTTCTGGAACGTCTTTCTTCCTGGTTTGGTGTTCGTGGAATTGTTCTTGATTGGTTTTCCTCCTATCTGACGGATCGTTCTTTTAGTGTGAAAGTGATGGAGTACATCTCTTCGCCTTCTCATTTAAAGTATGGTGTGCCTCAAGGCTCCGTTCTTGGTCCTATCCTCTTTAACCTCTATACAACACCCCTAAGCACTCTAATCTCTTCTCATTCTCTTGATCATGAACTATATGCTGATGACACTCAAATGTACACTTGTTTCACCCCTAACTCCTATTCTAATGCCGAAACCCTCCTGCAACAAAGTTTTCAGTCTATATCCTCTTGTATGTCTGCTAATTTCTTGGCACTTAATCCATCTAAGACTGAATTCTTGTTGGTCGGGACACTTCAACAGCTTCTGAAGCTGAATGGGAAAACTCTTTCGTTATCTTCGGGTATTAAAATATCACCTGTTTTTTCTGTGAGAAATCTCGGTGTTATCCTTGATAAACACCTAAACTTCCACGAACACATAACTAAAACTTCACAAGCATGTTTCTTCCATATCCGTGATCTTCGTCGAATACGTCCATATTTGTCACGTGAGACAGCTGCTACAATTGGTGCTGCTCTTGTGCAATCGAATTTGGACTACTGCAATTCCCTGTTTTTAAATCTCCCTGGCTGTGAAATTGATCGGTTGCAGTTTGTTCAGAATTCTCTTGCGCGAGCAATTTTTTGTACTTCCAAGTACTCACATGTTACGCTTATTTTGAAGTCTTTGCACTGGCTAAAGATTAAAGAGCGTATCATTTACAAAACAGTTTTGTTAACCTATAAGTCCATCACCATCCCTGGACAA
Organism: Enchytraeus crypticus; assembly: GCA_905160935.1. Classification (NCBI taxonomy): domain Eukaryota; kingdom Metazoa; phylum Annelida; class Clitellata; order Enchytraeida; family Enchytraeidae; genus Enchytraeus; species Enchytraeus crypticus. The sequence continues at coordinate 3,118,361 of CAJHZI010000470.1, read as the reverse complement.
ACTTGTATGTCTCACTTGATTAAAGTGAAGCAGCCTGCTATTACTCCGTCTTCTAATTTAATTACTCTTGTGATACCTAGCTTACCTTCCCGCTCTAGGCTATCTAATCGTTCTTTCCAGCATGCTGCACCTCAGATCTGGAATTCTCTTCCATCCAATCTTCGGAAATTTTCATTTGAATCACATCAGCCTTTGCTTTCCTATGGGCAGTTCCATAAGCAGTTGAAGACCTATCTTTTCCATCTCTCTTTTCCATCCAGTGTCCATGAGCAGCGACCTGCGCCTAAACCACCTTTTCTTGAACTCCCTTTACTTTGGACTGAATTTCTGGATTTTGGAATTTGCACCGTTTTTGGACCTTCTTTTTTTTCTCGCCGGCTTGATTTTGTCTCAATAGTGCTCGATGTTGTCATTGATGACTGTAGATTAGAGTGCTTAGGGGTGTTGTATAGAGGTTAAAGAGGATAGGACCAAGAACGGAGCCTTGAGGCACACCATACTTTAAGTGAGAAGGCAAAGAGATATACTCCATCACTTTCACACTAAAAGAACGATCCGTCAGATAAGAGGAAAACCAATCAAGAACAATTCCACGAATACCAAACCAGGAAGAAAGACGTTCCAGAAGAATATTGTGATCAATGGTATCAAAAGCGGCCGAAAGATCAAGCATACAGAATCCAGTTAAGCGTTGTGTGCACATGGCATTAACAATAGAATTGCAATTACAACCGCGCTGATCTGAGAGTAAAACCTAGGACATTCACTGAGATGGTTACACGGGAAATGGTCTAAATTGCCTAACGGCTTAAACATGCGCTATTAAAAGTGATAGTCTGATAGATATCAATACAGTTGATTATTTCACTGTAATGCGTGTTTACTTTTACTATGAAGGAATTTGTTCTAGTTGTTGTTTTTATTGAAATTTTGTATATGGCAACCCATGGTATCTGAACAACAAACATGGAGGACGGTTTAGAGAAAAATGAAAACAATAGAAGCAGATCTCTTCAGATTGAAGTGTGGCGGCTCCTCTCTGCCTAATTTGCCTCGGCATCACCTAATTCTTAACAATAGTTCTCGTCTGATATTTGATCTTTATGTTATATGGTATACTATATCGTTTGTTTATTGTTTGGCTTAGCTATAATTAAAGATATTACAGAAATTCATTGGACAACTTATTGGAGTAGCTTTAAATAAGACACGCATTGTAGTGAAATGATCAACTATGTTAATATCTATCACTTTAAATACCACACGTTTAAACCGTTAGGTAATTTAGACCATTTTCTGTATAGCCAGTCCATTGAATGTCCGAGATTTTACTCTCAGATCAGCGCGGCTGATTTTTAGGTAATTTATAACGCGCAGTACATAACAAATGTAATTGAGATTGCAAGTAAAGTTACTTTTCAGTTTTACTGTATACAAGTGTATAGTGAAGCATCGCGGAATAGAATAGTGAAACATAATAATGTACTTTTAGAGTTAGAATCTATAACCATGTTACGTTTTACTTAGTTTTTGAAATTTAGCTGCCATATTGAGTGATTTTTAGTATGATTTATCTCTGCTATTAGAAATTCATTTGCATAATGATAATCCAAAATATTTAATGAAAAGTCACTGATGGCTTTCCTGAGATGGAAATGTGGGAATTATTGGATATGAGTATCAATCATCCTGACTCTACCAGTTAGTATGCACATGTGATTGATTGCGGATTGATACTAATTTTAATTATTTGTTTTTGACTATGTCAGGTGATATCATTGTAACCTTTTATAGTGAATTACAAATTTTACTGGTTGACTAGTTGAGTTGATTAAATAATCTCAACTGTTGTAGTTTACAGAGCTTTAGCACTTTGTATATACTTGACGGTAGTAGGACAATTGATAGCTTTTAATTAATTCATATATTTAAAAAATATTAACTATGGGTGGAAGGTTAAGTGCCTCGACTCCCACTAATCTGGCCACTAGTCAACCTATGGCCCCTCCACCGCCTATGAGACAGCCCACATCTCGTCAGTACTCCTCCTACCTTCAAGCGATGGCCGGTGGCGGCCCCACAAACGGCAATCCCTCATCCAGCCAAACCTCAGGTCCTGCCGTTGCTCCTCGTGGTCGTGCCACGAGTCTGACCGGAGCTGCTGCTTCGTCTAGCGGGGCGTCCCATCGCGGGTTTTCTCTGGGTGGCTTGTATGTTGGTAGCAATGGCACGGCTGCCGGATCTCCAAATTCTGATGATAGTACGCCCGGAGACGAAGCCATGCCTCAGAGTCGAGCTTTTCTTGGGTCATCCTTACCAGTGCATCTCTTTTCTTATCGTGGTAGGTTTAATGTTGGCAAATATTTGAAATATTTATAGAAAGGTATACCTGTTGTTATTAGTTATAAAATCTCATTTTGATTGAAAGGTCATTATAGTGCTGTGTAAAGGTTTTGGTTAAGCAGGTTAAAGATTTACAGTTTTCAAGAAATGATTTTTGCTATTTTGTGTTTGTATTGATGTTGACTTTTAACAGTTCTTGTAAGAGTTATAAAGTCTTATTTGAAAGTGTTGAATTCTAAGGATAATGCATAATATAATTGAGATGGCACCTGCATCTACATACACCTTCTAAGTATTTGTAGTTATGTAAGTTTTTTTATTAATTCTAGAGCGTTTGGACAACCAACCTATCTACGGCCATAATTTTGCTTTCTGTAGCCCCTAGAATTACCTGATATAAATATAATACAATTTTATACTTGGTAGAACCCTGGTCAGTCAATGTCCTTTCTTTAGCATTACTTTGTTTTCTTAAGGCTCTCTAGCTGCCCTTTGCAATATTTACTTTAAACTGCCTTATATCTTTATAACGGCTTCATGTTACCCGTTTAGCCTGATCTTGACATGGCTCATTAAGCCTGATCTTGATCTCTCTTGTTTATCAGTTAACTAGAGCAATTTGTTTAATTATAAAACTCTAGTTGAATTTTCATCAACGAGTTCCCTTAGAAACGATTATAAAATTTGAATGATTATAAAATATTGTCTGTTTAATGAAATAACTTGATTTTTATATTTCAGATATAAAATGTCCAGTCTGTAGTAAAATGATACCACCAGATGACGTGGAGTGTCATCTTGTCATGTGCCTAACGCGACCTCGGATCACTTATAATGGTACGTACAAGAGCATACATCTCCCGCTTGTATATATGAGGTATAATATTTTTTAACAAATTATCTTACAGAGTTTATTATCAGCCTGTCTGTCAGTAATAAAACTATATAGTCACTTGATTATATCAGATGTGAATATAATAATTTTTCCTCAGTCAAAAGTTTAAAATTACTAAACGGAGGGAATTTTGTTAATATTATAAGTACATGTACATTCTGTACCTATTTGGCGGCCAATTATCTTAGCTATAGTTAATAAGCTGTTTTAGTGAATCGATTTGTAGAGAGATGAGATGGAGGGATGTCCCTGATGTTGTTTCATCTGCCAGAAATATGAACTATACACGTAATTTTTATCATTTGAATTTATTCAGATGTATACTTAGTGAAGATAAAGAATGTGGTGTGTTCTTAAGGAGATATGCTTAAAGCCTTAAATTAATATAGAGATGTGTTGTACATGGTCTATAAATCAACATCTATTTCAAAACAATCTGACAACCGCATATAGATAAAATACGAACATACTAAACGGAACATATGAACATAATTACAATGCACACGTGAAAATAAATTCATAGCAATGCAAATACAAATAATATAGTTTAAACATAGTTTAAATTTGCTATAGTTTAGTAACATCACTTAGTGATTATGGAAGTTGTAAGTTTATATCGCGTAAGGAGCTATGCTAAGTTGAAAATATTTACAGAGGATATATATATGTATATATATATATATATATATATATATATATATATATATATATATATATATATATATATATATATATACATGTATATATATATATATACTTATTGATTAGTAAAAATAAGGATGAGAGTGTTATATTCTTACAGAGGAGGTGCTTAGTGAAGATAAATATCAATAATAGTATTATAATAATAATAATAACAATTAGAGTGCTACAGTCATAAATGACAACATCGAGCACTATTGAGTCAAAAGCAAGCAGGCGAGCAAAAACAAGGTCCAACAATGGTGCAAATTCCAAAATCCAGAAAATCAGTTCAATGTAAAGAGAATTAAAGAAAAGGAGGTTTAAGTGCTGGTCGCAACTCATGGACACTGGATGGAAATGAGAGATGAAAAAGATAGGTCATCAACTGCCTGTGGAACTGCTCATAGGATAGGCCGATGTGATTCAAACGAAGACTTCCGAAGATGGGATGGAAGAGAATTCTAAATCTGCGGTGCAGCATGCTGGAAAGAATAATTAGATAGCTTAGAAGGTAAGCTAGGTCTCACAAGAGTAATTAATTTAGAAGACAGCATTCTGCATCACTTTAATCAAGTGAGACATACAAGTTTGTCCGTGGATGGTGATGGACTTATAGGGTAACAAAGCTGTTTTGTAAATGATACGCTCTTTAATCTGTTCTATGTGTTATATGCTTTTTTAAATGTGTTATATGTTTACAGAGGACGTGCTTAGTGAAGATAAAGATGAGTGTGTTATATGTTTGGAGGAGCTACGTCAGGGTGATACAATTGCTCGACTGCCGTGTCTCTGCATCTATCATAAGAGGTAAAGCAATACATTGTTGTCCTTTTGTTACCTACGACAGTACTTATTTACTACGTCAGTACAGTACTGTATATCTACAGGGTGGTCCAGAATAAATGAAACTACTTTGAAGGCTAATAACTTTGACAATTTTTATCCAAACGTCTTACTTGATACATTTAATTAAAGACAATTCTCTTTTCTATTTACTTGCTAAATATCTAAGTGATACTACTACACATATTTGAGAAATTATCATTAGTCGCTGATATGGAATTTTCAATGAAATTGCATGAAAACTGAAGATATGAAAATAAAGATTTTAACATTATGTGCATTATGCCCCAACTACTCCAGAAAGCGCATTGCATTGTTTCTATCCATGTCCTAAATGAATTGAGAATTAATTGAACTAATGTTCAATGTGTCCACCATGTGCCAGAATAACTGCATTCACCCGCTGGGACCACTGATCAATTTGACGAGTCCACGAGTGCCTGATCTCTGGGTCAAGCGGAGAACATTGACTTGTTTCAAATGTTCAACGTCGTGTATTGGTTCACGATAGACTAATTGCCGAAGACAATAGTAAACAATCAAATAGTAAATCAGGTTAAAATCAGGGGGAGGGCTGTTAGGTGATCAGTTCTACGGTTCAATAAACTCTGGCAGGTTTACTTTCACACAGGCCATTATATGATGTGATAATTACATATCGGCGTTTAAGGACACTTTCTCAAACATTTGTCAGAAAATCTCCTAGATATTTACCAAGTTAATAGACGGGAGAATTGTCTTTAATTTAATATATCAAGTAAGACGTTTGAATAAAAATTGTCAAAGTTACTAGTCTCCAAAGTTTCTTCATTTATTCCGGATCACCCTGTTTAGAGCTCATTCACTACACTTGTCTACTCTGCTTGGCTGGTTTTGTAATGCTTAGTACATATAGGATGCATCTTGTAAATGACTGTTGTGATTTTTATTTGTATTTAATTGTACTAGGCTTGTACTTGCTATGCATTGTAAGCGATTGCATTGCTTGGCGATGTAATGAAATAAACGCCCGTTAAATTTTTAACCATGCATTATTTACTGTGTGTTTAGCTTACTTCTAAATAAGCTCTGGTTCATGTATGATAATTTTTTACAACAAGTCCTGGTTTTTATATACAATATTCATACTTGTTCCTAGGCTAAAAGAACTGATTTTTTATGTAAATACATCGTTTTATTTGTGAATAGTAGGAATACTTGACTGGGAGGGGTAAGTATTAAATTGCTGAAGCCATGAAATATTGAGATCAGCATCGGGAGGGCTTTTTTGACTCATTGTCTCCACTGTCTTAGTAGCAGCCTCTACCCAGAATAATTCCTCATAACCACCATTTCATCTGTCCCAGTTGACGTGATTGTAGTTTGTTACGGAGTTTGTTATTGAGTTTTTATGCGGTTGTATCGACCACTGATTTAAAATGAACAAACGTTATGATGTAGACTGTAGAGTGAACAAACGTTATGATGTGTTCCTGTCTATCTTGTTTGTTATGCGACGTGTTAAAAGTAAACAAAACAAACGTTACGATGTGTTCTTGTCTGTATTCTCTCTTTTACAGTTGTATTGACGACTGGTTTAAAGTGAACAGATCTTGCCCAGAGCATCCTGTCGACTAGAGAGTTATTCATTCCGTCAGCGCTGTTTCATCGTGGAGTATATTGGAGTATTCCGTTAATGGCTGAATAAAACATTTGCTTGAGTACTTTAGCTGGTGGCGTTTTACTAGTGAATTATATGTGGTCTTAGAGTGCTGTAGTATACAGTCTGCAGTTTAAGATAAAGAAACAGATATTTGCAAAAATCTACACTGTGGCTGTCTTTGCTCTGTAGGGTATTTTATTGGTATTTCAATTTCTAGTGGCATAAAGAAGTAGTGATAACTGCTAGAAGCGAACTCTGGTAAGTCTATGCAATATAAATAGTTAGAAGGAAAGTAAATGTATTTTACTGCATAGACGAATTACATAAGGTAGTGCAATTTGATTGTTTATTCTCAGAGTGTCTGATAAGCCTGTTAATGTGTTGATATTGTAACAGAAATATTTACACTGCGGAGGTTGAATGTTTAGAAAGCCAAGGCTACAAAATAGATGTACTCTATAGATGTTTACCATGTCACTTCTATCAATATTTGTATTTATCTGGATCCTCAATTAGGAATTTGTTCTGGTTGGTAGCGAGTTTACCAGCATGCTTGGCTGATAAGCAAGATGCCTGAGGTTTGAAATGCTGCTATACCATCTTTGGCAGTACACTCAGGTACAGAATTAAGCGTTACTTGGAACTTTATAGCTTTCATGTGTGAATTACTTGCTTATAAGTGAAGAAATAGGTAGGTAAAGCTAACACCGAATTTGTTTTCATATTACAAGGATACTCTCAGAAGTGATGCAGCCGGCATTGGAACTCATGACCTTGTACTTATTTCACAAATGTGCTACCCACTGACTACTAGCACAAACCTGTGCGTGCATATGACCAGCACCTGACAATACATAATACTCGTGAACGAGCCTGCTGTATGAGTAGTTTCGGGAAAATTGAGAATTGAACCTACCATCAACTGCACATGTTCGTAAGAGGCTACTTTCGCAGATCTGACTACGACGAGACTTGGTGATGATTCTGTATTTTAGACTAATTGGTCGCTCATACTCCAGACTTGCACAGTTCTAGTCGCCACACCAATTGTGGCATTATACCAGCAAGCTATTTGACCTTTGCTGTCTATTCAGCACTACTGTTGCATTTAACGTTGAGTAGTGCTTTATATATATACTTTGTGATTGCTGGATTAATGAGAATACGAATGAATGTATATGTATGACATTCAATATTTACGTATAGTGAGCCGTGGTTGGTAAAGCCTGGAAGAACTAAAATGTACTGCAGTCCTCCTTTATTGCCTAAAAGATATGATTGCCTAAAGTGTATTTGATTGAAATTGTCTGTGATGGTTGCTAAATCCAAAAAATATCTTGTCTCCATGTGTCTGCCGGTAGTGTTTCTATAAATCTGTCTTTCCTTGATACAAAAAACGATTGCAACTAAAAGTCACTTTGATGTAAAATATTCATTGTAAATATTCGCTGAATGTAATGATGAAGAATATTTTCGTATGGTATTTTGGAAAGTTAAGTTGTGAAGTTATTTATACAGTATGCATTGTTTTGTCGATGTGCAGTTGTACGTTTACATTAATTGATAATTTTAACATGATATCGATTATCCAGAAACTCATAAAAACTATCTGTTTAATCAGCTATATTAAACGTATTTTGTCGAATTTTTTCCGTAAGCTTATAAATATATGTTTTAGGACTGACTATTTCGATTTGGTGACTGTGGATTATATTGTAACTTCTATGAGTTTGTCTATATATGGATTTTCACTTATTTTCCCTTTTATAGTTACTCTAGATTGGATATTTTTTGCATACAGACATTGTCATATAGTAACCCAGATTAGTTAGATGTAGTACGTTAGAAATAATATAAATGATATTAAATGTGTTGATGGGCTCTAAACTTTAAGTGATGTTGATATTAATTATTGTGTTGTCGTTCATTGGCAAGGCTGTTAATTCTAACGTATTGTGTCATGTTATAGGCCATGCTGTAGAATGAAAAGAATGAATATGATTTACTTTTAAGTAAATCATATTTATGATTTTTAGAATATAAAGATCTGATCCTAATTCTAAAAACCTTTCAAATGAGGCTCGTATTTGTCAGCATGAATTTTAAGAAGCTAGTTGTGATTTCATGCAAAATCGAATTTCGTGAAATTTGTAAGAGTTTCATTGCACATTAAGACTTACATGATGTGATAAGTTTACTGTCTATTTCCATACCAAAGTTGGTTTCGTTACAACCATCAGCTGCCATCCTTAAAATATCGTCATTTGTAAAAACAAATGACGATATTTAATATCATAAGCATTAAAATTTTGTTTTTCTATTGGCTTCTGATAAAAATGTATTCTTGATAAAAATTGAATTCTTGTTAATACTCTGTAAAACATTTTTGAGCTAAGCATCAGTTTATTGAGCTTGATGGTAGGTTGATATTGAAAAAGTCTGCATTCCTTCGTAAAGTGTTTGTTTAAATAATTAAATTGATATTGATGTAAAGATTAGGAATGAGTTCTGTATAAAAAATAGGAAAAATGGTATTCCTCTGGCAGCCATTTAATAAATATCTACCATTTAGTGGTACTTTACTTCACCTGTATGCCATCTTCAAATTGAAATAAGTCTAAATTTACTTTAACATTTGAATTGATTTTTATCCTGAATCGAAATGTTACGACGAATCGAAGTTGTTTTTATTTGTGCGATGATTGCACAATCATCATTAGCCTTTGGGTCCTCCTTGTAGGAGGAAATAAAGTGAAATTCTGACTAACTAGTATATATTTGTAGTGTGTATGTGCAGCAGGTCGACAGTTTATATTGTGCTCTGTGATGTAGTAGCTTCCGCGTTGAAATGCTGTAAATTCATTTATCTTCAATCGTACATCTAATAAATTTATGTAAGTCCTTGTTCACGATTTTACTTTGCTACAAGAGTCATAGAAGACAATGTTCATGAACCCAAACTCCTGTACACTATTATCTGCTAGTGTTAAACGGATTCTGATTTTACTATTATGTTTGACAAACTTTGTATTTTCAAAATCAACTGCATGATACACTTCAAACCATTGGGCGCATTTCTAGAATTTTGAATTTGTCCAAAAGGACAACCTCAAAATACTGAATACTGTAAGTATTTGTCTTTTCCCGTACTACTTCAGGTAGAAAGTTCAGCTGGTATGAGTTTCCTGAATAATGTTCTTTCTGTATGGATTCTGTGTAATAGATCTCATTTCTGTCTTGACTTGTTTTAATTTGTCACGTTGAAATAGATTTTTATAGTGGTAAGTTATACCTTGGATGTCGTTAGTATAATCCGTAGGATGAAAAGTAGCCGTTATAATTTGAAGTAAAAATTATACTCATTTCACTGTATGATTTATTTTGTCTTTTTGTTGAAAAAATAGTAAGCAAATCTTTCAGCTTAGGAACGAGTTATTTCTAAATTCATCTAAATAGTAAATAAATCAATAATAATAAATATATAATAGATAGTAAATCTAGAAATGGTATTATTATTTCTATATAATTCTAATTCAACAACATTTGTAAGATCTGGTGGCAGGCTTTATTTTCCTGATTTTGTTAACTTTAGTAGTCACTGTTGTTTTATATTATGAGTATTTCTGAATTCTTGAATACTTGGTTATCTTACTCTTATTCATATTCTTCAAGTCAAGATTATTACTTATCTCAAAGAGGTTTTTTGTTGACTACGTTTTAAATACTTACCTTGTCCAGTGTTACAACTTTCAGTATGATTTTTGTGGTTGTATACGTGTCCTGTGGCATGAATTTGTTGCGTTTGTACTGGATATTTCTGTTGTTTTTTATCGTTGTTGACATTGAATTTGTTATTGATTGTCTTGTGATTTTATACATGCGGAGTTGTGACGAGCTATTGTGGAGTGTAGCTCGAATGCTTAAAGATGGTCTAAAAGTTGGGCTTGAGACTGATTGGCTCACCAACATCTGTCAATGGATTCTGAAGAACGATAATTCTGTCGCGCAAAATAAAAACGATTTTGTGATATTGAATCAGCCCCTCCGCGAGTACTGATAGTTGCTTGTATACTTATAGTTGGGTGTGATTTTAAAATGTCTGTTCTTAAATTCACTTAATATTACTAGACGTAATTGATTGCTTGAGTGACCAGCTGTCATATGATTGATTGCCTGATATAACATCTCTATGTCGCTAGTCCCGCTCTGTGTCATGCTCGCTTTATTTAAAGTTGGCTTCGTTTATCAAACAATTTCATTTATAGAATGTGTGCTACTAACTCGATGCCGTTCTACGTCGTTGTGTTTTTAACGCCGTTTTCTCTTGTGATGCTGCAGACTGCGCAGAGCCCTAACTTCTATATTGTGGCAGTTCTCTGGAGTTGATGTGTAGACGAAATTAAGAACTTGCAATGCTTGCAGTAGTGCTTCGTTTTAGTCATACAAATTTACAATATTTTCTCGTTATCAACGAGCGCGTGGGTTTGATGGGTCGGGTGGGTTTGATGGGTCGGGTGAGGCGTGTTTGTTTTGTGTTATTTTCTCAGCGTTGTGCTGTCGCTCTTTCATTGTTTTCCTAATGGTAAACCTGATCTGCCTCAAAATTGGTGCAGTTTGTTAGGAATTCCAATTCTTCTATTGACTTCAGGTTGTGGGAGGCAATGTTTAATTTTAATTTTCCCAAACGTTTAATTTTGTATGGCCGTGTGACCTCGTGATTGTAGCTACTGTTGTTTTTATTATGTATGTTCTGAGCTGCTTGATTCTGTCATGAGCATAGTAATCGTGTTGAGTACAAAAATTCTGTAAAAGCTGAAGATTAGTATGCATGTGTAATTATATACTCACGGTTAGAAATATTAAAATAGCCATTCTTTTTCAGAATATGCTCTATTGTATTTTGCGATATTCAAATATGAGTTGAATGTGTGCGGTATATACGTCATGAGGTTTGTAAAGAATTGATCGTGTGGTGAATAGAGCAGTCTCTGGTGAGCTGATCAGACTATAAAATAACGGCCATCAGATGAACCGGCTACAATAGTGTATATTGAATATTGGACTAAACTACTGATAGTTAAACTTACATATATACGTATGTTTTATATATACTATATATATATATATATATATATATATATATATATATATATATATATATATATATATATATATCCCCGCGTTGTGTCCTTACATAGAAGAATAGACCGGCCGTAACTTACACGTATCGCAAGAAGCGACGATTGAATGAGAAGTGAGAAAGGCAACGTGAAACCACCTCTGACGCCATATTATTACCAAGCTATAGACTACATAAATGTGGATAAGGCACAGTCTTTTGTGAAGGGTTTTACTCGTTAATCGATGATGTGCTCTTTGTGAACGTGAAAGCAGATTCGAGTACGAATATGTACCTTGGACCTGCCACTTGGCAGCACACTGGAGAGAGACATCACAATTATTAAAGTGATTATTATATGATTAGGAATGATCGTTCCATTGTAATGAGTTGAACCCTTTGTGTGTGTGTAGACATACCTGTACAACTTTGCACTGTACATTGAAGGAATTACCAAGACATGCTATTAGACGGATTTGTGTCTGCTTGCATATTTAATAAATAAACTTGTCAAATTTATTGGCTTGTGTATATATCTATTATCTGGCCTATATGTTATGCGTTCTTAGACAATACAAGCAGCTCCATCTACTCATTAGGGAATGCAAAATGCTGATAATAATGATGGGAGAATGCAACTGAAATCAGCTATGAAAATAGTATTCTACTAATTGTTCAATTCATTATGCAATGGTACAAATTTTAATTCGTTCAAATTCGTTCATTTAATTGACCAGATAGACTCGAAAGCCTTTAAATTAGCCTTAGAAGTAGGCTATATGAATGAATACCTTCGTGGATTACTATATCCTCCCTTTTTAATGTGTATACATGTACTTCAGCGCCCATAGCCAGATGATCTGCCTATCGTTTGTCTGTTACACTGATGTCGAAGTAACACTCCTAAATCCCAGTTGAACTGGTTGGGTCGGAATACGAATAGACCTTATTTTGAAGTTTTTTCATTCGTTTAAATTTTGTAGCAATTTCTGATGCCCAGATAATTTCTGAGGTCCAGGCGCCCACCAATCGAATGCCCTCTTCTGCCGTCAGTTTGGTTCTTGCTTTTATGTCGCCTTCTACGACACGTGAATATTTTCACGGTTGGTCTATTCTTCAAGCAATCCGGACACAACACGAGAATGTATACTGTATGTAGCAGACAATGGGAAAAGTGAGACTGAAACATGCAAAAGATTTAAAAGTAGGATTGCACTTGTATGCATGTGCAATCCTACTGCATACTTCAGTAGACTGCGTATTCCATGGACCTGCCAGTAAACAGTACACTAAGAGAGATACTGTATATGGATTGATTATTACATAGTAGGTACAGGCCTACTGTATATTCAATCTTCTGGTACTTTGCAGACATGTTTAGAGTGAGCAGGAAGATACGCAATCAGAAAACTTTCTAAAAGAAGATATGAATACTACAAATACTCAACGTAATTAACACATGGGTGCAATTTTGCTGCTTTATTCAAAAGGGTCATAGATCAGCTTACTGACTGCGCATCCTGTACAAGAAGCTAAAGAATAAAAATAAAGAACCGACAATAGGAATTTTGTTAGTAAATAAACAAGTTCACATGTTATATTCTCATTTTATTTAGAACTAATTAATTATTAGACGTCAATATATCTTGGTTGGATAGTATCTTACTTTTAGAGTTATATTAACTAAACTGTAATGGACGCGTTTTACAAGTAAGTGTATAAGCATTAATTAATGTAACTATTAGGTATTTATTTTAGCGAAGTGATCATGTTGATAAAATAAGTTTGCTTAGAACCTGCTAAGCTGTTTTTTGCTGGCTAAATTTAAACCAGAAGAATAGTGCGCAGAATAGTTTTAAGTGAGTTTTCTAGGAAAATTGACAGACTTCACAAATTCTGGCATAAGATTCTTGAGCAAAAAACGCTGAGAAGAAACTACAAAGTTTGTCAAACTGTTAAGCCTTGTAACCGGGTACATTATCAAATGCCCATTCCACGGAAATGCTGCAGTGTAGCGTAAGCTTTTCCATAAATAGTGACTGTGTTGTTGAGAATATTCTAGAGGATTCATTAATCTCACAAAGGGTTGTTTTGATGCTGTATCTGCAGTCAATGGACTGGATGGGGTGTGGAATAGTCAGATTTCAAAGCCATGGATTTATTCCATGAGAAACCTCTAAGCAAGACAAGATGAAGCGGGAAAAATCTTAGGAAGTCTCTCTCTTGTATAGCAATACTAGCTAGAATAGATCTTGCATTGGCTCTAGCCAATAACAAAAAAAATTCAGTTATCTTGGCAAAAAGACCCTTTCCATAACTTGTAATCAGAAGCTTATATCGAGGTGCTATGGAGCTGGCATTAGTCATATGTAATTAATAAGGTTAAAATTTGGTTCCATGGTATGATTTTGTGCAGTGTATTGTTTTCAATGAAGTAGGATTTTTAAATACTTACACTAGGTATGTTTGTATAAATATGATCATGAATCTCTTTTAAATCTCCTGGAAATTGAAATTTATTAATCGGTAGACACCCTGTGTAATATATTGAAAATAATCTGAATGCATTACTTAAGTTATTTATTTTTGATTTTAGGATCTCACAGCCTGTGGAGTATTATAAGAAATTTCTTGTAAGTATTAAGCATTATACTTTAAAGGTTAAGACTATGAGGCCATCCAGACTATTCCAAAAAATAAAACGTTATTGAAATTTCAAGGTTCATAATTATTTTATTTTGTAAAACTATAAAACATGAAAGTTCTTTAAATCCTAGTCATTAACCTTATTCATTTTACTTTGTATTCAGTAAATAGTAAGCAAAGTGTAGCATCTGTTTCTATTTCACAAGTCAGTGCTGGTCTGGTGGAGTATTGAGCTAATAGTTTCTTGCTTATTAGCTAGCTTGCTACCAACTTGGCCAACAGTAGAAATAATAAGGTAAAGATTACTTTTTGATATACCAGTACACTATGTCTTGTGCTAAAATATATAGAAAGCAGTTTTGATGAAAATGCAGCATGCATTACTTTGATAAATCCTTTTTACTAAGTCTTGATAGCAGTATTTAATTGCTTAACTCTCTTTTAGTGCACTGCCTACTGGCAGATCTATGAGCACTATAGAACCCTCCACTCTTCTCTGTCTTCCACTTTCCTCTTTATGTCCGCAAATGAGTGGATCTTTAAATAATCAAACATTCCTAATCTCGGTCTGCCTCTGCTTCTATTTCCTTCCATTCTGCCTTCTATTACCTTTTTTAGTAGACTTTCCCCTCTTAGAATGTGTCCTATCCAATTCTTCTTCCTATTTCTTAATACATTTATCAACTGTCTATCTGTACCAACTCTATCCAGAACTTCCTTATTTGTAATCTTTTGAGTCCAGCTAATCCTTCCATTCTTCTCCATATTCACATTTCCAATGTCTCTAGTTTCCTGATATCTTAAGGTCCTTCCTTAAGGTCCATGTGTTACATCCATTTAATAGTGTGGTTCATACCTAGGTTTTCACTATCTTAATCTGTAATTTCATATAAATGCTAAAATAAAGTAATGTAACAAGTAATAAAACATCTACGTTTGTAAATTAACTTTAGACGTTCTTTATCTTATTGCTTAACTATAGTTACAATAAACAACAAGTCGTGTCAAGCTCTATGTATGGTTTAGAATGCCAACTACTGCTCTGAATATATTTGTCAATTATTTAAAACTAATTAATTAGTTAATTTACCTGCATAGTTTCTACAATTAGCTCTTCTAACCTTCAATCAACAGCTGGTTATGTGATAAATCAGTACAGATCAGTACTATCTAAGCAATCAAATGCCACAAGTACAGTGCACTTAAAATATTGTTTCATATATTTTTATGTACTATTATCTCCACTTACTTAAAATTGAATACTAAATGCTACTAATTTGGCTTTTTACATCAGATTCTTGTACATTTGCGGCATAGATCTTGGGTTCACAAATTGCAGAATTTATTTCTTCTTTTCATTTTGTAGTGTATTCATTTTAACATAATTTTTTAAACTCTTATTTATCTGATAAGTTTTTAATATGTTATGTTTAGCTTATTCTTGCTTCCTGTAGCATAGTACAACATTAAATGTATAACTGGTGAATATGATATGCTAATTATAAAATTGTGTCAATATTACAGGAGCAAGACTGTAGACCAGATGGGAGAGAGTTGATAGAATTTAGAGATATTGTTATAAATGCAGGTACTGCTTTAATATTATGTTAAATATAAATTCCTAAATTAAATTTTTTCAAGATTGTGTGTGTAGTATTGTTTGACTGTAGGACTGTTGTGAGTACGAAGTAGTGGTCCAGCAGTAAGATAAATTCATTGCAATTGTTCTATCGATGGCAGGGGTCTATTGTTCACATTTTGCTTGCCATTTTAATAACACTCACTCCCAAGCTCATCAATTAATAAGTTGAACTATTGGAAAAAACGCTGTGCCTTTACTACGCTAATTAGTCTCGATCTTTACAAATTGCTGCTTCTGAGGTGGAGTTTCCTTGGCTTCTTCAATATAGTTCTGTGCAGAGTTCTGATATGTTGGCTGTTTCAAGTGTTGTAGCTGTGTCAAGCCCTTGAAGTCTGCAAGACATCACTTCAAGCAAATGAGAGCTCAAGGGTTAAGATAAGGGTTTAAAGTTTCTGTTAGGTGTTTTCATGATCCTGCTTTGATGTCTTGCTTTTATTTATTAAAGTGTCTTTTTTAGAATTTTGTCCATCAATCTGATCTAAACAATCAGATTTGCCACTCTGATTGTGTAGCAGATGACTGAAACAATCTGCTATTTCAACAAACATTTTGTTCATGGTTATGATTGATTCATATTTTGATGGAAGATTTCTGTAATGTTTTCTTGATTAATTATAAATACTTGATTTTCTGAATAAGAAACTATTATTTGTTATTTTGAACACTCAAAGAAGTGGTATTGAGAAGGTGTCACATATTTTCTGTCAATTTTGCAGGATCAATTACTACAGCTGACGGATCAGCTTTTGTAAAGATTGGTGCTACGAGTGTCATGTGTGGCATTAAAGCAGTAAGTATTCAAATTTGTGAAAGTCTTCATATTTTAAATGGTGTCTCATGAGGTCCCACAATCAATTCCCGGTTGACCAACTAGTAAATAGCGGACTTTCACAGGATTGGTAACATGAAACTTTGACTAAACTGTCTAATGGTTAAGCTTTGGTATTAATAATGATAGATATCATCACAAGAATATTGGTAGGGCCTATATCAAAAGGGATGTTAGATGATTTCAAGATCCACTCGAAGTCGGATATGAAGAGGAAGGCGGAAGATGGAGATGAGTGGAGGTGATATATACCATGGACCTGCCAGGAGGCAGTGCATTGAGAGAGAGATCATCACAAATGATCAGCGTCATTTTACTGTAATGAGTGTTAACTTTGACTTTAAGTGTTTTATCATATACATCCGACATATTCTTAGTTTACCTAATTATCTCTCTAATAATAGTTGTATTTTAAACCTAATCTTTGTTTTATTCTGCTTCTAACTAATCATTCTTTGCTGCTTTCTTAAGAGGTTTCAATTTGTGAAGTATGGTTGAAGTTCATTTGAAATTCTTTAACAGAAATCAACAATAGTAAATCAATCTAGCTAGCTAGAGGAGCTAGCTAAACTTTCTACTAGTATTTTGATTGCCATATCATGTTATGATTCCTGTTAAGTTAGGTTAGGGGTAAGTTGATTTATCTCGACTTGTTCGTCAAAGCTGCTGTCACTGGTTCCTAGCTGCTTGCTAGAAACCAGTGACAGATCTTAGGAATCCTACACTCATTCTTATGTATATTTTCGTAAATAGGAGTTAACGTGCCCCAAGGAAGAACTACCTAATGCTGGGTATATAGGTTAGTCAAATATAATTTCTAAATACTATATGATGAATGTTGGTAAAAATTTGAATTACTAAGAGGTATTTATTACTGCTTTAAAGTGCAGTTTCTGAAGCTTTAGGTAAGGTTTTCAGCCTAAAGTAATCTTAGCTGTAAAGTCGTGTTAGAATTTATCACATCATTGCCAATTGGAAAATTTTGTAGATTTTCAGCAGTTGACATCATTTAGCAAAATGATGTCAAGAGCTAAGCACAATATACTAGTGGCCCAAAAAATTATACAAGTTTGAACATTAATATCTCTGTGCTGCAATGTACATATTTCATATAGTACATATAGTGCACTAAATGATATCAAGAGTTTATCGCAATATTTCCTTAGTTTTTGTAATATAGCAGTTGTATGCTGTTTATATTCCATGTGCGCCATCCAAGATGGTAACCGTTTTTGAGCCTAGATAACTTCCCCAGGTTAGGCTTGAATGCTTGAGAACTGCTGATGAAAACTTTAGATCCTGTTCTATCAAGTTTAAATAGTTTCAGTATTTTAAAATTATGGCTTTGTTTGCATAAATCGCCATCAATTTGAGGATCAATAAAGTGTGATAGGCTACATTGAAGAGTGCATATTTTGTCTAATTTAATCACAGCTGACTTGAGTAGAGGTTGGTGTAGTTCATTAGTTCGTCTAATTGGTAGTCCTGCAAGAGGCAATGATTGCATTTTGTTGCTTGATTTTATACAAAGCATTTTATTAAACGAGATGATCTAGATGCTGACTCCGAAAGTTATTCTAAACCTGTTGTTGAGATTTAAAAAGTACAATGATTTAATTTCAATGAAATTATGAAAGTCTGAATCAACGATTGTCTGCTGTAGTGCCTAACGTGGAGCTCTCACCCATGTGCTTCCCAGGCTTCAGGTCTGGTGCACCGAGTGAACTTGCTCAAACATCTAGCCACTTTCTTCAGGAAGTTCTTGTCAGGTTGCATATTATTATATATTTCACTCATTCAACCTTTTTATTTGTTTTTCATGTCGTAATAAACAACAAATACAATATACTTAATTAGAAACTAAACATATATTCAGGAAGAGGGTTACCACAAAAAGAGCCTAAGCTGTGTGAGATAATACAGTCAGTGGCAATTACAAAGAATAACAAATACGTTTACAAATTGTCTTCAATGCTGCCGAATACTGTAGAACCTGTATTCTTGTGAATGAATATTGAAAATAGATTCCTTTCAAGATTTTGTAATTCTTGTTTGTTTTTTTAACATATGTTGTAGGTTTTTTCTACAGCATTTTAATTACCTATTTTTTAAACTCTCCTGATATAACTCCTTTCTATTTCAAAACTAATCTATCTGAAGCTTATTGAATGTCTTTTACCTTTACCTGCCTTAATTTAATTAGTGAAGATTTAAGTTTAGTTGCACATTTATTATATGTAGTCTTGTCTAAAGCTTAATGAAGAGAATTGTACCATTTGAGAAATACTCAATATCATTAATCTGCTATTTACTGTTTATATTTTACCTTAACATGAATAAATATGTAACCAGTTCTGCATAATTTTATTAATTAAGCTGCAAAAATTCATAGAACGTTAATAAATTGATTTTATTTTGTAGTTCAAAGTGCATTTGCCTCGAAGATCTGTGCATTGCTGCAGGAAAGGTAACTTGTGTGTTTAGTGTTTCGAACTCTTGAATGAAATAATATTCTATTAAATAGAATATAGCATTTATTTTCAAGCTTTTTGTAGCTCATTTGTTATCTTAAACATTTTCTTCGTGCTCAATTAGTTAGAAATTGAAGACGACGTCTATAAATACTTGTAATAAATACAAACCATATTGACTGCACCATCGAGCCATAAAAGACAGTATATTATGAGCACATTGAAATACAATCGCACCTATAAATTGAAGGTTAATTGTCTGCCCTATTTAGGTTTGCTGGGTTTTATATTGTGATATCCTGTGTCTAAACTACAATGGTAATCTACTGGACGCTTGCTGTCTCGCACTCATAACGGCTCTTAGAAATGGTTTGCTCTATTTTATTTATATCAACGGGCAGAAAAAATGATTTGTCTGTTAATATATTCATCATCATCATCATCTTCCCTTAAATCCCAGTTTAACCAGGGTCGGGATACGAATAGACTTTCTCCAGTCCTCCCTGCCGCACACCATATCATCGGTAAATCCCCTATTTTTCATGTCCTTCTTAAATACCAAATCCCACGTCAATTGTTGTCTACCTCTCTCTAGCTTAACATCCAGCTCTTCCCTCCAAACTCTCTTTACTACATCCTCGTCTGCCTTTCTCACAATATGCCCATACCATCTCAATCTTGACTGAGCCAACCTATCCCCAGTCCCCACAACATTCAAATTCATCCTCACATATTCATTTTCCATTCTGTCCTTCCTAGTTATCTGTTAATATATTGTTAAATTGAACCCTATACTGCTTCATATTGACACATTATTGAGAAAGACAATATTGCTTAAAAAACACTTAATGTTCATGTTTTCTGTACATTTGTATGCATTATTTTGATAGGCAACAGTACTTGTTTAGCTATTAGCAGGATTTGAAAGGTATTGCTATTAAAAATCAAACCAGAACGACGCTAGCAGGCTTTTGCTTTCAAAGAAGATTTTTTATTTCTCCACTAGACCATTTTTTTCCATTTTATGTATCAGTTGGATAACAGAGTGGATGGCGCGCTTGCATGATAAGTAGGAGGACATCCTTTTGAATTCCTGCCGAGCCATTTCTTACATGCCCCTATGGCGCAGAAGCAGCCGTTAAACTTAGATCCAGCTGCATTTCAATCGACAGACGTGGGTTTACTTAGAGTTGAAGTAATTGTGACTTCTATCTAATGCTTTAGCTATTTTTCTTTGTAGTGATTTGTAGCAATACATTTCGGCTGGTAATTTGACTAAAAATGTTGAACAGATAATGTCTAACGCAGTTGTATCACCACTGCATCGTTTCTGATGGGATTTTATTTTATCCATCTGGCGACCAAGGGATTAAATTTACAGTTCGACTTACCTATAGAGTAACTAATAGATTAATTTTGAGACTCGACATACTTATTGAATAACAAACGGATTAATTTCGCAGTTCGACTTACCTATCGAGTAACTAATTGATTAATTTTACAGTTCCACATACCTATTGAGTAACTAATTGATTAATTTTGCGGTTCGACTTACTTATCGAGTAACTAATAGATTAATTTTGCAGTTCGACTTACCTATCGAGTAACTAATAGATTAATTTTGCAGTTCGACTACCGAAGACAGCTTACAACGAGGAGACGGACGACGTGGATGTTGATGACGCTGAACGAGCTTCACTCGACGTTAAGTCTATTCCTGTATCGATGACCTATGCCATCTTTGCTGCATCTGAGTCTGTCACCAAGTAATACCACTTTGTTATTATAATATGATTTATTAATTGACTATAAAATCTATCAAATAAGTGTCTATACTCCGTGTATAATTGCGTGTTCGTAAGAGGCGACTAAGGCAGGAGCTGAGGATGGCAAGAGTGGACCCACCTCACCATGAAATATTTCCCGCAGGATTAAATGGTAATTCATCCATCTAACTGAGGAAGGCTACGGAACGTATGGCTTTTCCAAAGCTATAGGCTACATAAGGTCTGTGTAAGGCATAGACTTTGTGAAGGGATTAATTTGTTGATCTAAGGAGTGCTCTTATGGAGCGAGAAAGCTGGCTTTTAGTATGAATATGTACCTTGAACCTGCCACTTGGTAGTGCACTGAAGAGAGAGAGGTTATTATTATTAAAGCTGAGCCTAAAGCGTATGCATTAGCTGTTATATCTTTGTTCCGTGGGAAAGCAATTCTAATCGCTGACCTAATCTGTTGATGATGCCTTTAGGTCACGTTTAGTCCTATAGTTCTTAGGGGTTTACTGGTCATATTATCACTAGTCATTAATTATTCATCATCATCCTCCCTTGAATCTCAGTTTAATTAGGGTCAGGATACAAATAGACTGTCTCAAATCCTCTCTGTCCTACACCACACCACCAGCCAATCCCCTATTTGAGACTTTTCCATTAGTTGAAATTTTTGTAGCAATTGCTGGAGCCTAGGCGCTTACCCACCGAATACCCCTTCTGACTGGTCATTAACATTAATTATTATTATTTAAATTTTTAAAATTGTTATTGTTATCGTTACTGTTATTATTGTTATGTTAATAGCGTTAGTATTATTATTGTTGCTGTTACCATGGTTATTATTACTGTTATAGTTATTATTGTTGTTGTTATTGTAGCATCGTATCATATCGGTTTGTTAGGTGTGTTAAGTTAAATCTGCCTCCTATCGATTGATGTCTTTGCTTGATTGATAGGTGCAAGAATTATGTTATAGTCGATCCCACAGCCGAGGAAGAATCTCTAACATCGGGACAGACGACAGTGGTGACGTTAGATGGTGATAAGGGACTGTGTTTGGTGTACAAACCAGGTTATTATCGATTATTCAGAAAATAGATAACACTTAGCATTAGAAATAAGCTTAGCAAAAAAGATAACACCGTTACCATTGAACTAGTTGTACAAACTATTTAACGTTTGTTCTACACAGCGAGTATAATGAATTTTTCATCATCATAACAACAAACAACACACATTATAGTGAAATGATCAACTATGTTGATATCTATCACTTTTAATACCACATGTTAAATCCGTTAGGCAATTTTGTCCATTTTCCGTATAGCCAGTCCAGTGAATGTCCGAGATTTTACTCTCAGATCAGCGCGGCCGGGATTCGAACTCAGGGGGGTTCAATTCCCCTCAGGGTCTGTCATTTAATTGTTCATGACGTAACTACACCTCTAACCATTGCGCTATTGAGACGTTCAATTGATTAATTTTGCGGTTCGACTTACCGATCGAGTAACTAATAGATTAATTTTGCAGTTCTTATATCATATCATAACATTCCATTCGTTTAAATTTCATCATCATCATCTTCCCTAGAATCTCAGTTTAACCAGGTTCGGGATGTGAATAGACATTCTCCAATGCTATCTGTCCCTGACCAGTCACAATATACCCATATCATTCCATTCGTTTAAATTTTGTAGAAATTTCTGAAGCCTTGTTGCTCACCAACCAAATGCCCTTTCTTGACGTTAGTTTGGATCTTTTTTTTTATAGTTTAATGAATTTTTAAGGCTATGAAGTCAATGCATCACCTGTTATGTATCCATTTAAGCGTTTCGCCTTAATTTCTATATCCAGTTGTTATTTAAAATGAAAATCTTGCTGAAATATAAAGTGTGATTGACCCCTTTACAAAGAAAGCCTGTAACCTAATAAATAGTAGCACATTTGTTTGTCAGATTTGAACATGATGTGATGAATAAATAAAAAAAGAAAAGAAAAAATATAGTTTATATATATAGTTTATATATATAGTTATATATATATATATATAAACTGTTTTCTATCTTATTAGTCCATATAGGGCATATGTATGTCAGTATCTTTTGACCTTTGTGTCTCTATCTCTTCACACGATTTGTTGATGTTGGTTGTATTAATTGGCACTGTGTGATTTTATTAAAATGTTTAATAATAGTGGTAGTAATAATATCACTATAATTTATTCTTTGATAATTTGAATGATTTGTATGTCGATTGATACAATGACATTTTTCTATGCTGCTTAAAGGTGGCGCAGGTTTGACGGAAGAGAATCTCACAAAATGTATACAGCTAACACATAAACGAACATCGGTGGTTCAAGCATCTGTGGTCTCCAACAGTGGCACTGGCAATTCCTAATACTATAAGTTTCACATGTGGACTGCAGTAATGCAGGAACATTACTATTGGATGAACAGTAATGCATGAAAACTTTTCTATGCTTTTACAATTTTGTCAGTTTCATTAAGATTGATCGTTTCTGGTTAAAAGCATCTTATGCTGTTAAATAATGATTAAAATTACATTCGTATTGTTTGAGTTCTTGTTCGTTGATCACATTGTATTACGCAATGCATGTTTTGAATTGACGTTGTTAAGTATATAGGCCTACATGTAGTATGTACTGTATATTTCATAATAGAGCACTAAAGTATGACGATCATAAAGAAACGAATCTTATCTTTATGTATCTCTCTGTCTCTCTTAGTGCACTGCCTACTGGTAGGTTCTGAGTATTTAACGCCTCCAGGCTTCTCTGTCTTCCGTTTTCCTCTTTGTATATTTTAGTTATGTGCCTAATTATTTACTTTAAAGAGGTCAAATAATGACCTGCTATGCTTTCGGCTGCAATCACCAGAACGTACGATAAAAGTAGAAATTTTTTCATTTTTCGCTAAAAGGGAGTTCGGAACCTGGGAAAAGCTAGCCGGTATGTGGAGATTTCGTTATGTTTATCTCCAACAATATACCTATCTCTATATACTTAGCTACTACTCTTGCTTCTATTCTCGGATATGAGTTCATCACTCTAATGCTCTATCTTTTTACCGTTTGTCAGCAAATATTCTGCTTCTGTTAATAAAAGAACGGCTTAAACAACATCCAAATTCGAAATCTTGCAGTTTTAAAGGCCTTTTTACATTATAGTATTATTTCTAACAAAGAATCAATTCGTGACTGTATACTGTTAGGAACAACTTATAGCTCAAACCATAGTAGTCCAGTTGCCGTAGTAAATGTATCGCATAACTTGACCGAAAGTACTGTTTAGTGGCTTGATATTCTCTGGTGTGAAGTTGGGATATCCTTTGTGACCCATGATGTGAATGACATAAAGTTGATGCCAGTCTATGGTATTGTTCCATAGATCTTTTCTGTCCGTCCAGTCAGGTGTGGTTAGTTTGTATAGCTCAACGTTCACAAGTTCTCGCCTGCTTTCGTATATTTGATAAGAAACTACTGCACAGTTATAGTCCCAGAATTCACGCTTGTAATTATTCCGATAGGATTCGTGCCACAACTGAAGAAATTCAGC
Source organism: Enchytraeus crypticus (assembly GCA_905160935.1). Taxonomy (NCBI): domain Eukaryota; kingdom Metazoa; phylum Annelida; class Clitellata; order Enchytraeida; family Enchytraeidae; genus Enchytraeus; species Enchytraeus crypticus. Next base: position 3,093,895 of record CAJHZI010000470.1, on the reverse strand, counting down.
ATTCTTGTTGGCGATTATTATACCCGCTATAAATTTTGGAGGCTTTTCTCGACCTAAGGTCATGTTATATTTCCGTAGTGGCTCTAAGCTATTGACAACTATTACGTCAAGATCGAGATATATCCCTCCGTATTGCAGCAGAATTTCAAGCTTCGCGACATCGCCTGCGTGAAACAAATGAGATAAAGGTTGACCGAAGATTTCTGTGGGAACCTCTCGATGAAGTAGTGTGATGTTAACGTCTTGTCTGATCTGATCCCACCATGGACCACTAGGAAGAAGATTGCAGTGTAGGTAGATACCATCCGGCTTGTGAATCTTGTGAGCACTTAAGATGCTGATGTAATTTACAAATGTCAGTTGTGTAGTGGAATTGGCAGCGAACCAGATGAAGTGAATGATATTTGGCACAACGAAATCATTCTTCGGTAGAATTTCATTGCCCTTTCGACTCGTATTATTGGCGTCGAAAATGAATGTTTCCAAAGATGTAATTACCCTGCTTGGAAATCTCAGGTAGCTTAAGAAGATGTTAAGAACTAGCGCTAAACTGCAGATAATTGCAAGAAGTTTACAGCGAGTAATTGTATCCCCCATTCTTCAATATGCACTTAAATAAATGCCGAGGTGTTATATTTACTGTAATACATCTGATGAAGAGCTTTGAAGACTACTTCCTACTGCGCTCTGTCAAACGTTGTTCATGTTAAATCGAACTGTTTAGAGGCGTCAATATCTACACAATGAATGAATTATCGAAATTTATAGCCTAATATTAATTAATAAATTATTAATTTAATTATTACTACTATTGGTCTACGCTTACTAATATATTAGACAGTCATTAAATAAATATGGAAAATAAGAATTAAGAGAATACAGGAGTGCCATTATAATTAGGCCTATATAGCACTACTGAAGCTCGGTACTGAATGCTTTGAATATAATTCAAGATTTATAATGTCTATAAAGTATGATCACGCGGTATTATTATACTCACTTAGTAGACTATTTTTAGTCTAACAATATGCGAAATACAATGCTAATTTTAAACAGTGCCTTCTTTGAATCTTACGCAAACTACTTGAATATCCAATAGAAATAACTACATGAATATCCAATAGAAATATTACTGAGAACAGAACGCAAAACGCAGAAAACTAGAGAGAGAGAGAGAGAGAGAGTGAGAGAGAGAGAGAAAGGGAGAGAGGATGGATGGAGAGACGAAGCGAGGAAGAAATGATAAAACAACTGGTCTTTAAGGTTTTAAACGGAACACTATGACTAGCCTATTTGTATCAGTCAGAGCTCAATTAGAATTAAGTTATATTACTTGACTTAACTAACTAGCCGTTGTCCGAATAGACTGACAGCATGAGAGGCTGAGACACTGACTGCCTCTATCTCTCAGGCCTGCACTAGCTGCATTAGTACAGGGTTACTTGGCCAGGAAGGGCTCACCAATTATTCAATTTTTCTGAAGGCAGTGGTGTAAATTATATACGCACTCTCTCACTCACTCTCTTTCTCTCACTCTATCTCTCATACTGCACTGCTCACTAGCAGGTCTATGGCATATAACGCCTCCACTCTCCATTGACTTCAGATTTCCTCGTAATGTCCACACACAAGTGGAACTTAAATCAAGTAATATACTTAACCTAGTCTGCATCGGTTTCTCTTTCATCACATTCTGCCTTCTATGATCTCTTTTTGTTAACTATCTCCTTTTATAATGTGTCTTATCCGGTACTTCGTCATATATTTCTTAATGCAAACCAAGAAAGAATGGTATATCGCATATTATCTGTGATTAATAAAACTTAGCCCATTTCAATTCTCGAATCTCATTAATTTCTCATTAATTCTAATTTCATGGGCTTGCTAGTATTTAAAATTATCTGATTTTATAGCAATGGATAACGGAGTTCTTTTTACCAGTTTCTGACTATCTGCTAATATTTCACTATCTTACTGACTATAATAAATCTAAAAGAGAAGGCCTATAGTTGAACACAAATTGATGTTTGTTCTATTTTGTTAGTGTTTCTGAAAGCACACAATCAATCAGTTTATGATTGCATTTTAGTTTTTGGATCTTTTTAATTTCCAACTCAGTCAACTGTCCTATGTTTACCCTGATTCTGCACTACAACATGTAATTTATATGTTAATGCTTTGTATATCGTAATGCTGTAATATGCAAATCGAACTAGGCCTAAATAAACAAAATAAATAAGAATGTAGTAATAAATAAATATCCAGTAGCTGGTACTAGATTATATAATACATCCGCTTACGTCTGATACTAACGTTATTTACCTATGAATAACATGTTAGTAGACTTAGCCTACTGTTAATTAGGTTAGGCTGTAGTCTATGGTGCCACTAGCTACAGTAATAATTTAAATTACGACTCTACGATCATCACAGCCTGAGAGCTGAGATGCGATTAACACATTAACGCTCAACGACTATATATATATATATATATATATATATATATATATATATATATATATACACACACACACACAAATGTAACTTTCGAAGATAATAAAAGCTGGCCTATAGTTTCATAGAATTACGCTTCAATTCCTTATTAACAACAGCAACAATTAGAGTGCTACTATCGTCCATAGCAATTTCAGAACACTATTGAGACAAATCCAAACCGATGAGCTAAAAGAAAGTCCAAAACTCATTATAACTTAAACATCCGGTAAAAATTCACATTTGATATCTTGACAACTATATTTAGGCCTAATTCAGTGACTCAAAGTCATCGCACAAACCAAAATGTTAAGTAGTTAGTGTTGAAAAACTTAACAAATGAAGAGTGAGCACTTAATGTAACGTTCGAAGATCTGACTGGAACTGAACATTACGATGACTTATCGGCCTAAATTGAACTCAATGTTTATAAGCTCCTTGAAGAAGTACTATGGATTTTTAGCCTTTAAAACTAAAGGTGCGTATAAATCTACGCTGGTGTAATTAGTCTCAAATGCTCTGTCCAGTGTTCTGTCAGATGGCAAGACCAATGTAGGAACTGATGATATATATTGCATAGTAAGCAACTATAATAAGCATCTCACTCAGTAACCAAGGTGAATCCAATCATAGAGTCTTGCACGAGCTGAAACCGTGCTTTTATAAATGAAAGTCTATCGGAGTCCATCTTAAATCAATTGCTTTTTCAGCTTCTGTATGCATTCGGCTTTTCTTTTCTTTTCATCATCAACTTTCCACCAGGTATTTGCAGCTCATTATTTCTTTAATGCTTGAATTCTAAATGTCATATTACTGTATACGAATTCATATGTACCATTGCTTCGTGTCACAAGCTATAAATCTTACTCTAGAAGAATAAAGGCTAAGGCATAGTTTTGAGGCAGTTCCTGCCTTGAAAGCATATCAGTGATCAGTGACGAATTGAGCATTGAATTTGACCTCTGCACCAATTATTGCGCAGTCGAACAACTCACCAATGCGTACACGTGAGTTAAAACGTTATATCAGTGTTGATATAGAAATTGATTTTAAGCCTGAAATTTTTAGATTTCTATTTACTATTATTAATATATTATAAATATTTCTTTATCATTTATTATTCTTTATTTTATATTTAATACATTATTTAAATATTTCACTTGAGATTGTCTCTCGAGTCACAGGTTCAACGTACAAAACTCAGGACGTGCTCAGCCGAAATAAGACAAGAATTTTATCGGCAGAATAGAACCTAAAAATCGGCCGAATTTCATTGAAAAGAATCCCGGCCATCGTTTCAACAACCACCACAATTGAGCGATTGCGACATAAGCAAAAAAACTTGACAGTCTTTGAAGAAACACTGGTGAAATGATGTAACACACAACTGCAAGTGGGATGCTTTTAGTTTGACTCGCCTTGTACTGTACATTTCGTAAGGCAACTTCTATTTCACAACCGAATTGTGCTTGTTAAGTATGAATAGGTTAGTGAACTTTTAGTGTACAATATTTTGTCGATAGATGAGACCCAGATTAATTAATTATTCATTTAGTAAAGACTCTGAAGTCGTATAAGTGTCGTATGATCGGTGTTGCCTGATATACAGTATGTCCTCAGATTGTATACTGCTTGATTGATGTCCCATCATTAAATCTTTTCTACAATCTTACAAGTTGAAAGTGAGCATGAACGTTAACTGGGGCAAATAACGAAGCTTCTTTTATTTCTAAGAAACTTCTAGAACATTAAATAAAAGCTTAACATTTAGATGAATCTTATGAGTTGGATACCATCTTTGAGTCTTCCTTAGTGACCTTCCAGGAATGGAGCTCTCTTTCTTATAACTCTTGATGGAGACTGGCCTGTTAATGAGTATAGACTTAATTTTTATCTAGGATTTGTCATGGGCTCAAACCAAGACATGATACTACCGATTATAGTGGATATAATAACCAGAGGAAAATTTTAATTAATTGCGCAATGTCACTCAATTGCCGGATACTTCATCAGTCAATTCGGTATTCGACAACGATGCATAATTTTATTTTAGGATGCACTAGAGCTCTTTATCTTTAAACTTTCAGTAGTAATAATGGCAGCAAAATTGTGCTGTTGCTTTTGTTGAATCATGACCATAATTATGTCATTTCTTAATCAAACAATCAATCAGAATTTAACGTTCGGCTCTTCGCCAGAAGACAATATCAGGGACGTCCAATGCGTTTGCATATAGATGCGTTGCATGGGATTTAGCGAACTTGGTTTAGCTACGCATCAATAACCGAAGTTAAGCTACATCGACCTGGGTTAGTACTTTGAGTGTGACCACATTGGAAGACCGAGTGTTGACAGCTTTGAAGGAAAAAATCCCAGCGTTAAGGAAGGTTATTCTTAAATCGGCGCCGGCTGCAATTGTTGCGCTATCACAAGGCAACGATTACTAATAACCTTGGAGAGGAAGGAGGAAATCGGCCTTAAACAAGCATCTGTGCTTCCTGTTCCAGTGTGCCGTGATGATTTTTATATTATAGCCTATTTCTGCAGATATTATACATAATATTATACATCCATTATTATACATCCATTTGAGATGTAAACTTGACATTATCCTGCAGATTTTAAACAATAGATTAATGTCTCCATGCCATAAAAAATAAGCTTAAGTGCCATATTCATAACAAAAATGTATTTATATCTTAAAATTATTATGCTTAAAATGTATTCAAATTACTAACCAAAATCGAACTTTTGTAGGCCTATATATCTTTTTAATTTTTCATTCCGACTAATTATCACATTGTAAATTACCATATAAGGCAATATTAATTCATGAGTAGAGGCTTGTAGAGCTAATGTTAACGTCAGTTTCCTCACTAGAAAGCGATGTCAGTGACGGCGGAGCCCAGGATTTGAACCCCACACATACTGATCCACGATGGAATATCTTACCGACATCGCCACTGGCTCCAGCCAAAAGACATCACCAAGGGCTCCAGAAGTATACCCAACATGTACTTTAGTTAATAATTAAACATTTTAATTAATTGTATCATTTAATAACTTTTTATTGTGTGATTCACGGTCAATGCATAATTGCTATTAAGATAATTGTATATGTCTAAAGGTTATGCCAAAAGCTTGATACTTCTCTCGAATATTTGACAATATTTTAGATAATCTTATTCTAGTTCTTATAGATTATAATAATTATTCCAGGTTCAAACTTCTCTGCATTGTAGTTGTACAAGTAGATCAACGTGTCGAAACTGCAGCTATCGACATAAATAGGCTTGAACTCAGTGTATCTTTTTAATCTAAAAGTCGACTGAACTTTGGACGCAGCAACGATGCCAACAGAGATTCATGACTTTTTATAGTTTAAACTATGCAAAAGTTTGTTGATGTACTATATCAAGACTAAAACACAAAACCTCAGTTTAATTCAGGAGTAGTAGATTGTCTGAGATTTTAATTCCGCTCTCTCTCTCTCTCTCTCTCTCTCTAGCAATGATTGAAGTGGGGAACGCAGGGGAACTCAGTTTACCTAGCTCTCATTTATTCTAAAGTGCATTCCTCTGCCCATTTAATAGGGGCCCATATTACTGCAAATACTAGGATATCAATAAATGTATTGCACAGAGCCGAAAATTATGACCGTTCCCCTAGCTCTCAATTAGTTCCCACGTTGAAGACTATTCTCTAGTGTTCTGTCAAGTGGCAGGTTCAGAGTGCATATTCCTGGTCATATGTTGCTTCCACGCTCCATTTAGAGCACTCCATCGATTAACGAGATTCGCAATGTGCTTATCCACACCCTTATGTAGCCTATAGCTTGGGAATAATATAGCATCTGAGGTGGTTTACCTTTGCGTGCCTAAATGTTTTGTCAGTCACCTCTCTTGACACAAGAATTTAAAGATTTTGGTGTCCCACAACACGGAGAAAAAGTAATACCTAAGGAATTAGCAACAAAACAAAGAATACTAAAACTACAATAAACAAAGAAACGCTTACTACGTTCAACCTAGGGTTGCACAAATATTCTGGACAAGCAGAAATGAGTTAACGTTGAAGGTAGAGTCACCTTTTTATTTAAAACAAAAAACACAAAAGAATATCTTACCGACATCGCCACTGGCTGGAGCCAGTGGCGATGTCGGTAAGATATTCGACTGCGGATCAGTATGTACGGGTTCAAATTCTGGGCTCGCCCGTCACTGACATTGCTTTCGAGTGAGGAAACTGACGTTAACATTAGCTTTACCAGCTTTTTAATATCTAGATGTAACTTCGAAATAATTCTAAACACCGGTATTTTGCACCTTTATCGTATGAGGACGTACTAGTAAACTCTCCAAGAGAGTTCTACGGTCATTTTAAAGCTACCTCCTATGTCATATAGTAGATAGCACTAGATGTTGACATGTCTTACGACACAGCAACATCTAGTGCTAGCTACTGTCCTAACTACAGCTTAAATTTATTTGATAAATAATAAATATATTTTAATAATGCCTCTTAGAGTGAAGACTTCGTTGCAGGGTGTTACAATGAACAGATATTCTATTCTGGACGATTTAGAGGCAGCTTTGACAGGGCAAATTCTATGAAGATGTTAGGAATTTTGAGAGAATTCTGAGTGTATAGGAAAGATGGAAGATTTCTTGTGAAGCTAAAGCTAAAAGCTAAGGTTAACGTCAGTTTCCTCACTCGACAGCGATGTCAGTGATGGGCGAGCCCAGGATTTGAACCAGCACCTACTGATCCGCGGTCGAGTATCTTAACGATTTCGCCACTGGCTCCAGCCATTGAATCTTTACTTGAAACAAAAGACAATTATCACAATTCAACAGGAGGAATAGGACGAGGAGTAGGACAAGGCTGTTGCATGTCAACATTTGGATTTAACATTTACGCAAAGGCAATGTTGATGGAAGCGATGGATAACATTGAAAAAATGCCCGTAAACTTGTGAAGGATTTAAGATTTGCCGATGATCAAGATATGATTTCTAGTAGCGAAAGTAAGTTTTCAGAAATGATTGTGAAATAGAAATATAATGTAGAATTGATCAAGAAATAGAGGCCTTCAGTAAGAGGAAAGAACTGCTAACATACGTTTGACGAGATTTACTAAGATAAAGATTTTAAGTGCTTTAGTGTGCATCAATGCACACTTTCTGTACGGTTTTGAAACATGGACGTTAAGAAACGAGGATATAAGGTAGCTGGAGGCATTCGAATAGTGGCTATGGAGAAAAATGGAGAAGAAATGAACAGACAAAATTACGAACGAAGAAGTTCTAAATAGGGTTGACGTAAATAGACCATGAGAGAGACTGGTTTACTAATGGAGGTAATCGAAGTAATAATGGAAGGAAACAGGCTAGAGGAAGATCGAGACTTGGGATGCTTGATGAATTGATAACTAGTTCGTAAGTTGATATGAAGAGAAACCAGAAGATAGAAGAATTATTTTGAAGAGTAATATGAAATGGACCTGCCAATAAGCAGTGCAGTAAGAGGGGGTACTAGTCTCCATGTTGTATTTAATCTTGGATATCTAAGTTCCAGGATCACGTAGTGCTAAATATAATTTTATCGAAGGTTCTTAAATGAATGAGAACAACATTTTTATCTACTTTTAATTTCTATTCTCCTAAAAGCAATATCTAACGCATGCAATAAGTATAATACAAAACAATTATATAGCAATTGAAAGGCTACTAGAAAAATATTTCATAAATCATTGAAGACTACTGAAGGTTTTAGTTTGTCCGGTGTCTTTTACCCTATTGAATCCGGAACACTGTGAAATGGATAGAACATAAACTGTCATAAATAGCATAAAGTGGCATTAGAAATGACTAAATTGAAGATAAAGAGGCAATTGAAGATAAAGAGGCAATTATACATAACAACCCCTTCTAAGCCATATTTTTCCTGCTCAAGTCTACACTGAGCCCTGGTAGAAGCATAGGATGGTTCAATTTATCAGACAATATGGCATAATTTAATATGAAAAATGCAGATAGATTTCAGATAGATTTCAGAGAGATTGTCGATAGACTGCGGAAGAGAGTAAGAATATATTTATTGATATGTATATTTATCTACATTTTGACATAACGCTGGAGATCATGGGAGAGATGATGAGTGAGAGAAAGGAATGCATATTTCCCTGTTCATAAAAATCATTTATGGTATAAGATCTGGTTTTCCGTAATAAATGTACCTCATGACTTGACCTAAGGTAGTGTCAATCTTTTTTATGGCATCAAGAGTGAAGCGTGGATATCTGGATTGAGCCATGAGATGTACAACATACAAGTCCTGCCAATCTATGACTTTCTTATAATATAGATCCAGTATTTCACTGTAATCTGGTGTCGTTAATTTTCGTAATTCCACGTGAAGTAATTCAGGCCTTTGCAGGTACATTTTATACGGAACTTGAGCGCAATTAAAATCCCATTCATTGGATTTGTAATTATCACGATACGACTCATACCACAATCGAAGAAACTCCGACTCTTTGCTGGCAATTATTATACCCGCTATAAACTTAGGAGGTTTTTCTTTTCCTAGCGTCATATTGTATTTGCGAAGTGGATGCAAACTGTTTACAACTAAGACGTCATAATCCAGATATATTCCACCGTATTCCTGCAGAATTTCCAGCTTGGCGACATCACCAATGTGATAGAGATGAGACAAGTTCTGGCCGAAGATCTCTACAGGAGCTTCTCTGTGTAGGATTTTCAGATTAACTTCTTGATTCAAAGCCTCCCACCAAGGGCCGACAGGGGTGATGTTGCAGTGAAAGTAAATTGTCTGAGGTTTGTGGATTTTGTGAGCACTTAGAATGCTTAGATAGTTAATAAGCGACATATTATTTAGATGGCTGGTGTTTGTCATGAACCAAATATAATGAACGAAATTCGGTACTACATAGTCAGATTCGTCCGTGTAAGTATTCCAGGATGGAACGCTTGAAGTTCTATATATGAAATGTCTGACTGGGTTCGAGGGATAGTAGTATAATGCGGAACTCAGAAATAGTGTTAAAGTTAAGAGTACTAAGACTCGAAAGCGAAATATTCTGGATATCTCAAGTTGAGTTCTAAAACTTGTACAGAACACCACCTTGTCGGAGAAGATGCTTCTGAGAGACATGGTCCAGTCTAGACTTTATGTGATCCAGTTAATTGTGTATGTGTAATTAGTTTTTTTCTTTAGTTATGAATCATCTCGAGTCCATCACCTGCCTGCAATAATAAAATATAAAATATTTAATAAAATATAAAATATAAATTATAAAATATCAGTAGTTTGATAACGTGCTCCACTAAATTAAACAACCCACTTATCAATAATATTTAATAATAGTCAATACCAATAATCAATAGTAGTCAGGTTCTACTATATAGCTATCGTGAAGCTACCAGTGATCGAATATGCCTACGCTTTATCAATAGTTACTCTTGGTTCAGTTTAGGATCTCCGGAAGACAATCCCAGTTATATCAAATCTTCCAGAGTATAATACATCCAATCATTCAATAACGTATAGTCTATCTTTTATGGTGTATCTATAACAGTAGAGCAAAACGTTTTAACATAATTTTTTTTAATATTTGAGCTAGCACTTAACTGAATGTTTGATGATATAGGCCTACTGTGCAATTGTAGCTTCAATTTTATCATAAACTTATTGTTATCTTTGAACTGACTTTTTATTTCGAAATTTGACCTTCTTTTTGCTCATTGGCTTGGATTTTTCTCAATAGTGCTCGATGTTGTCATGGACGACAGTGGCATTCAATTTATTGTTATATGATATCAATTGTTAAAATGTTTCAATTGCATAAAGGAAAGTTACTCATCCATCTGATCAAGAGAAATAAAGTCTCTTATTGAAAAAATAATGAGAAATAAAGTCTCTTATTACATTTTTGATATTTTCAGAGTATAGGCCTATTTAGCGGTTAACGCGGAATCCAATCTCAATATGGAAACATACACATGAGGATTAGGAGGCGGGGGTTTTTAGCGCACCTTGGTTTAGCGTGCGCTTCAGTAAATGAAGTTAAGCAATGCCGACTCGGTTAGTACTTAGATGCGTGACCGTCTTGTAAGACCAAGAGATGTGAGCTTGAACGAACAAAAACCCAAAAATGTTGGAAGGTTGTTCTTAAATACGCGCTGACTTTAGTCGATGAGCTATTAAAGGTAACGATTACTAATAATCATGGATAGAAAGGAGATTACTAATCATCATGGAGAGGAAGGAGATTACTAATCATGATGGAGAGGAAGTAGATTACTAATCAGGATGGAGAAGAAGGAGATTACTAATAATCATGGAGAGGAAGGAGATTACTAATAATCATGGATGGAAGAAAGATCAGTAATAATCATGGAGAGGAAGGAGATTACTAATAATCATGGATAGAAAAAAGATCACTAATAATCATGGAGAGGAAGGAGATTACTAATAATCATGGATAGAAAAAAGATCACTAATAATCATATAGAGGAAGGAGGTTACTAATAATCAAGGAAAGGAAGGAGGAAATAACGAAAAACTAAATAAAAAATAAAACTAAGCAAGGATACTCTGTAAACACGTGCGGTATGTCATGTGTGTAACTTTTTGAACAGGGAAGAATAACTATTGTCCGTTAGTGAGACCATTTATTTCAAAATGCTAAACAAAACCTACTCCATTGTAGTACTCAGGCCACCACAAACGACCAATCGCAAAATGTATGTGACGTATAAGAGACTTATAAGCAAAAAACCAGGAGAAGGCATGATAAACCACCTCAAAACCCATAGTTCTTCACGCCAAAGGCTTGACGAAGTTATAGAATATAGCGTTCATTAATTACTTACCAGACCTTTGGAGACATAGACCTATAATAAGTTTGACTTACGTGAACTAATCGAAAAACAAGAATATTGAAGATGCAAAGCATTCTGAATGTAAACTTTAATTACTTACACATCACAATATGACAACAATTAGAGTGCTACTGTCGTCCACGAAAACATCGAGCACTACGGAGATAGATCCAAGCCAGTGATTATAAAAAAGATCCAAAACGATGCAAATTTCAAAATCCAGAAAAATAGTCCAAAATTAAGTACTTCATGTACAATCCAATTAAGTACATCATAAGTACTTGATTAGGAAATTTTACAGTATTCACCTACTTTTAAACATTACCTAATAATTAAGAACTACCAAAGCCTTCTTTTCGATTTATAGTAAGTTAAAACTCTGTTTACCACGTGAGTTTGTGTAGACATAACGAACTGCATGTGTACTAGAGGCCAGAGATCATTTGCCAGCGCGATTTCTGAGTCACATTATATTATTCACACATAGCCCATGCGCAAGGCAACTCCATTATTCAAACCCATTCAAGTGAGACTTTATAATATACACAACCAGACGAATATCGAAATGTATCATTGTATAAAACTGCCTTGGGAAACGACTTGCGACTTCTTTAATCAATTCAATATTATATCAAATAAATGTGAAGAGTTCTGTATGGCTTCAATCTTCACCTACTAATACCATTCTAAACAATTTATAGACGATAAAGATTAAGTGATTACTTCGAAGATTCAGCTCTGTGATCAGTGAATTTGCAGCCAGTTATATCGGCGTAAAGCTAATCAATCAATCATTCAATAAGAATTTAACGTCCGGTTCCTCGTTCGTTTCGGTTCTTCGGTTAAATAAGACTTAATGTTCACGTTTACTTTTAAACAATCTTTTCAGCAGAAGGAGTGACTCGGTGATGAAGAATTGTTCTATATAGTTCTTGATTTGGCTGCTCGCAAGTTGCACTACGCTATTCCCCTCACTGTATAATGATATCCATTCACTCCATGGAGGGGGTTCCTCTGCTTCTGTTACCCGGAACAAGACCCGTATATAACCCTTTTAAATTAAGGCCGTATTTCCTCATAATATACGCATAATATCTCAACTTCCTGTTTTGGTCATGTTGTAGAAGGCCTGATATGTCCTTTATAAATCGTTGCCACCGCGCTTCTGTAGAAATCAAGTATCTACCCATAGTATGCAAAAAAAAAAAAAAAAAACAGCTATATTCCCTTCATCTTTCTACAAATTCTTTCACTAAACGCCAATTTATCTTAATTCTCAATATCCTGTTCTTCTATTGCTGATGGAAGTCCGAATAAGAGGGTAGATTCCATAACTAAAAGCCTAGAAACTTTGTCGTATCTGATCGACACTTCGGTTCTTAAGACCTCAGACATAGTCATCAACAAACCTCATTCTTTTACAAAATATATAAAAAATAGTTTTACGCAATCAGTCTAATTTGTCGTTCCATTATGAATGGGTTAAACACTAATATCTTATATAATATCTTACATAATATCTTATATAATATCTTACATTATATCTTAGATAATATCTTAGATAATAACTTAGATAATATATTAGATAATATCTTAGATAACATCTTAGACGATTGTCACTTTGACCTTCGACCATCACACCATAAACGTAATAATTATCAAATATGATTTTGAAATGCAATTAACTAGATCACAGGGATAGTAAAAATCATAGAGATAGTCAAAGTAATTTGATGTAGAGTCTGATATAAATGATCTAATAAATAATTATGCTGGAGTAAAATGCGAAATAGCGATTGCTTTTCAAATATGAAATCCGTTTCAAATAGTGACTATGTAAATACAGTTATGGTTAGACAATTCTAAAAACAAGTACATATGCATTACTTACCACTCACTAACGTGCTTCGCTTCTTGACTTTAAATACGAATTTCTTGCCAGACTATTTCTAATTTATATCACTAGTTACGTCCGTTTGAAAGATATTAGAATCTACAGCGTGTTTATAATATTAGCCGATACATCTGTTAATTACAATTTTATAAGCAAAGACTATATTGTGTATTTATATTAGCAAATAAGGTTAGGTTACACGCCTTATTAACCGACAATACTTACACAGCTTCTGGAAAGCTGAGGTGAGAATAGGTTAGAGGAGTTATATGTCGCGGACCTGCCGTTAGACAGTACGCTTAGAGGAATTTAAAGTGACCTGAAATAATTTTACTTTAATAAAATCTCAGAAATTTGCAAATGATCACGTTTAAAGAGTTTTAAATATTGATAAATAAATTGCTGGGTTCAAAACGATCAATTGTCTTTGATATCTAAAATGCATCTAAAACTTCCTGATGAATATAACATAGAAATGAAATTCATGCTAACGCTTGAACCTTAAGCCTGATCACTAGAAACTTAAACATATATGCACTCTCTATATAATAAAAAATAATAAAAAACAAAGGTTTAACGTCCGTTTCCTCATCCAGGGATGATGTCAGGCACGTCCCTAACAGCACACATCACTACAGATGAATTCACCCAGACTAATCTGCGAAAGAAATGTGCTGAGGAGAAGTAAGGTCCTAAACGAAAGCCAGTCCGGTGATCAAAAAATGGTCAAGGTAGATTGATTATGTCTATGGTGGGAAAAGGTAAGTTTTAAGCTTGCTAGAGAATGTTGAGAGAAGAACAAGAGCGAAGATTAGCAGGTAAAGAGTTCCAGATTGTGGGTGCTGTGTAAGAAAATGAAAGTCTGCCCAATGACGTGAGAATATTTGGAACTGAGAGAAGACTGGCATCGGTGGAGCGAAGTGGACGTGAGGGACGATAGGGAAGAAGAATTTCAGATAAGTAAGAAGGCTTGCCAAATCGCAGAGTTTTGAAAGTTAATAGAGCAATTTTATATTTTATGCGTTGATTAACAGGGAGCCAATGAAGACTGCGAAGTAGAGAAAGAGAGCGAAATTGAAGTCGAGAGGACTTACAAACAACACGTGCAAGAGAATTTTGGACGTGCTGCAAACGATTGAGAGAAGAATAGGCAACCCATGTAATAATGAATTACAGTAGTCGAGCTTTGAATGAACTATAGAATTAGCAAGGATAGTGGCTGAATTTCTAGTAAGGGATGGACGTATTTGCCTAATCTGACGAATCTGAAAGAAAGAAGCGCGACAAACAGAAGAGATATGGGATTTAAAGTCAAGGTTTTCATCAAATATGACTCCAAGGTTTTTTGTGGATCGAGAAGGTGAAAGAGCAAGATTCTGAAAATTAACAGAGCTATAGGTAATTTTACTTCTTTGCAAAGGAGTGCCAATTAAAAGGTATTCAGTTTTGGAAGGATTAACAGCAAGACGGTTAGCACAAAACCAGGAACAAACCTTGTCTAGAATGGATGAGAGATGAGCCGGTTTTTGATCAGAATCATGATTAGAAAAGGAAATATATAGTTGTGTGTCGTCTGAATAGAAATGAAAATTTATGGAGGACTGAGCAAGCAGGTAGCTAAGAGGAGTGATATATAAAGAGAAGAGCAATGGACCTAACACTGAACCTTGAGGAACACCGCGTAGGAGGGGTAGTTCAGAAGAGCGATTTTGACCAATAACAACAGATTGTGTGCGACATGAGAGATATGATGTGAGAAGGGAAAAAGCAGAATCAGATATGCCAAAACAAGATTTAAGCCTATTTATTAGGATGCCATGGTCAATTGTATCAAAGGCAGCAGAGAGATCTAGAAGAACCAAGGCAGAAATCTGTTTACTACTCATGGCCAAGCTAAGATCATTATGTATACGAAGAAGAGCGGTTTCAGTAGAATGGAGTTTTCTATAGGCAGATTGATAATGAGAGAGAGAAGGGAAAGAATCAAGATGAGTGCATAAACGGGTATAAATTACCTTTTCAAGAAGTTTAGAGATGAAGTTAAGATTGGAAATAGGACGGTAACTGGAAAGATCATCTTTTGGTAGAGAAGGCTTTTTTAGCAAAGGAGATACAACTGCTTGTTTGAAGGAGGTCGGGAAGATACCTTCTGAGAGTGAGAGGTTGATTAAGTAATAGGAGCAACTAAAATATCAATACAGGATTTCAGTAAGCGTGTAGGAATAACATCAAGGCAGCAAGATGAGTCGGTAGAGCGAAGTATAAAATTGCGTATTTCTTCGGTTTAGCTGGTTCAAAACTAAAAAGTAGTGGTGGTTCAGGCATATTTACAGAAATGGAGTTGTCGGTGTCAATGGAGTTGGAGGGCATAGAGCTACAGAGTTTGGCCATTTGTCATCGAAAAAGTTGAGAAAAGAGGTAGCAAGAGAAGATGGTGAGGTGGTAGAGGGGTGTGACTTGGGAATGGTGCGATCAAGCAGAGAGTCAAGTGCTCCCCATAATTTCTTGGGACAATTTTGATTCTGCGAGATTAGATTTAGATAATACAATCTTTTAGCAGAACTAATCATTTTATTTAATAATTTTCTTTCCTTGAGGTACTTGGACTTAATGTCTGGATTTCTTAGTTCAGGTGGATTTTTCAGATCCATCCTGAACTTAGTTTCGAGTTTTGAACGTTCAGATTTTTGTTCAGAGCTATATTGAGCTGAATATTCGGAAACAGTTCAGGATGGATTAAAATACAAAGAAGAGGACACAATATCAGCAGAGAAGGCATCAATGTTAATAGAAGAGAGTTTTCTATAAGTTTTAAGTGTTCTGGAAGGGTGTACATTAACAGTCACAGGCAATTTACAGAAAATCGCACTGTGATCTGATAGTGAAGGATCAGAGATTCCTTGATCAAGAAATGACATGCTGTTTCGAGTGATAAGAAGATCAAGAATATGACCAGAGGAGTGAGTAGGGGAAGATATATGTTGTTTGAAATCAAAGGCATCAAGTGTTGATAAAAATGAAGAAGAATAATAGTCATTAGAGTCTAGGTGGATGCTGAAATCAACCATAATTATTAAATCAGTGGGTGATGAGGCAATGTCTTCAAGAAGCAAAGAAAAATCAGAAATGAAATTGGCCTTGGATAAAGAAGGTGGTCTGTAGACAATCAAAAAGAGATAGGATTTGGATTTGCATAAAAGACGAAACGACATATATTCAAAGGATAAAGACGGAGAACAGTTACAAACAGAAAAAGAAAAAGTTGACCTAAATATAGCAGCGATGCCACCGCCACGACCAGAAAAACGACTGGTATGTTGAATGGAATAGTCACGGGAAGTGAGAGAGTTAAGGACAGCAGGTGGAGTATCAGGAGAGAGCCATGATTGTGTAAAAAAAGCAGAATATCAATGGACTCATCAAGAATAAACTGTTGAATGAGTTCAGGTTTATTTAGACTTTTTGTAATAGTAGTGGCAGACCGAACATTGAGGCAGTAAGTGGACAGGTTAGAAAAAGAAGAAACAGGGCCAGAATTCAACTCAACATCGCCTGCTAGAATTAAGAGAAAGGAAAGAAAGAAGTTTAAATGTCGTTTAGAAGTGAGATTAAGTGAAACAAAATGAAGATAGGATTTGGAAAAGTATGGTAAAGGTAAAGAATCAAGGTAATATACTATATGCCTATGTTCAATTGAATACTAACAAGCTTAGAGAAATTTAACATTAGCCTATCTGTAGCACAGAAAAAATTACATGTATGTGCCAGAAAATGACGCCAATGCATAACTGCAACAAGCGTTAATTGTATCTATATTACGTATGTCGCTTAAAATCCAACTTTAATCATCATTTCAAAGTTATCAATTGCAATTATCAGAATTAAATCCTATCAAACGTAGCAATAAACTTTAATTACTCTTAATTTATATATTAAAGTCTATAAGTACTTCAAACTTGTCAAAGGTATAAAACTGGAAAGTTTTATTAAAGAAAGATTAAACGTGAGCCACAAACGTTAACTATAGCTATATAATCCTAACGAGACTTTGAATCATTGATGCCAACAGCAAGTGTTGCCGATTGTAGATTTACACGTTGACTGTCGTGAGTAGTAGTAACAATAAACAGCAGGAAAGTTATACCGCTTAAACAACGACCTGTTTTCATGGCAACTGTATAGACCCTGTTTGTAAGGTTCTCTTTTTTCACTCAAATATATCTATATATACATGTTCATTGTAGATATGTTTTACGGTTAGGGCTAACGTAATGGTTTGGGTTAATTTTAGGGATAGAGTTAAAGATGCTTAGAAGTTTAACGTTAATCATTTTCAAATCAGGTCAGATGAGGTCGTTATTTAATGGCTCAGGGCTAGAATAGCAGTAGTGGTTGCCAGTTGTTTGGACCTCACAAGCGTGACGAGGGATGAATGGGGCCGATGAGAGAAAGAGGAGAGGGATGGCGGGGGGGGGGGGGGGATAGCGTAGTCACGAATGTTGAAAGCAGGTGACTGCATTTTGAAGGTTTAATATAGTAACAGTGCCCGCGCCCCAGCGTGACAGGCACCTAAAGGTGAACCCTGCGGGGTGACTGGCTTGTAATACGGTAAGCACCCAATATCAGGGTCGTCGTTTTTATGGGCCCGTTCGTATGGCCGAACCACCATATCTAGCCTTTTTTCACCATAATAACGTAGTTATTCTGATTAAAAAAGGCTGGAGCCAGTGACGATGTGTGTAGGACATTCGACCGCGGATCACTATGTGAGGGCTTCAAATCCTGGGCTCTCCCGTCACTGATTTCACTTTCGAATGAGGAAACTGACGTTAACATTAGCTTTACCAGCTTTACCAATTATTACCTTACAAATATGATATACACGATTTTGCACTGCCTTTAATTGTCACTGTACAGGTCTTATAAAACAAAAATTTGTCAATTCTCAGGTTGTCATTTTATTTGTATGTAGGCCTGCCTAATAAAGGAATACGTGATACGACGTAACGATTAGATTGTTGTCTCGGAAGCTAGTGGGCTGGGTTCAAAACTCAGATCAGCCAACAACAAATGGATATCACCTAAAACCTCTAGAAGGTTGATCATGTATCGGTGTTTGCTGCCAGTTGGCACTATCGACAGAAGAAGATATGTTTAATCATGGTAATGCAGCCTCGAAGACCACTTACCGGCCCTGATACAAAGCGCATGAAACAGATAAACATATTTAGAGAAAACAATCATTAACTTGCTGGATCGTAGCTGGATCGAAGTTCCGTATAACATAGGCCTACGTATTGTAGGAGATTAAAGTATCAGAAATGGCTTTACAAGTTCTTATACTGTACTACAAAACACAATGAAGATTTAGCGTCCGGTTCCTCACCCGAGGGTAATATCAGGGACGTCTCTAGCGGTTCATATAATTTTAAGCAGTTCGACACCGTCACAATGCGCAAAGCAAATGTATACACCGAAGAGTAAGCGAGATCTCTAACAGCGCAGTCCTTTAGCGAAGGAAGAGTAGGATGCTTCAAATGAGGAAATGGATAGATATTTTAGGAGTATGAGTAACACAACAAATAATCATGAATGAAGCAATTTATGGTAAATATTATTATTTACCAAAGGACTTGTATGCCTAATACTTTATACTACTTTACAAATAATAGTAGGGCTTTATATTATTATTATTTCAGGTACTTCACAGGAAGAACACATGTCATCCATCCCTTCACCACATAACAAATTTTAGAAATGAAATTGGAATCAATTAGCGAATGATTTCAGGAAATTAAGCTACAAATCCATGAAATAAACACGGGCAGTGGTCAAAGTGGGAATTGAGAGCTAGGGGTACGGCACAGAATTTTGCTGGCCCCCTGCAATGTATTTATAGGTCTCCTAGTATCTAATATGTGCCCCTAGCAAGGATCCCTGCGTTCCCCCTCCCCCACTTTAACCACCGAACACAGGTCTGTTGCTGGATCGAAACTGTGGCCTCACCCACCGTTCTGGCCTCGCCCCAAGTTCTGGCCGCTCTCCTGCTTAGATTTATGACGATAGCTACTTGCGTAGTAATACTGTAATACGGAACAAGCCTCTAACTACGAGTCAGCTACGTGACCAGTGCTTTGCGTACTGAGAGCTGCCTCGAGGCGAGGTGATTACGTGTGCATAGAAGTTTTAGACTCCTCTGCTACATGCAGCCCTACAGAGTGGGAAGTTCAGTTTATTGAATTTCAAATGAGGGCTAGGTTTGAAAACCTATGCGTCATAGATTTTAGGATTAATGTCAGACCGAACGTCGCGTTACAAGATTACTCTAAAAAGAAGATGAACTAATCAATCAACCATAAAAGTGAATTCTCCTATTATATTCTACACTTATATTCACATCATCACGTCGTATGCTGAAAGTTCTTTCTCTCTCTCTTTCTCTCTATCTCTATATCTCTATCTCTCTCGATCTCTCTAATCGCTCTTTTAGCTGTGAGACATTGGCCTGTTTTTGTTTCATCAAAAACTCTCTATTAATTTTTATTTCGAGAGTATAGGAACTTAATACACGAATTTACTAAATTTCTCAATACGATTTAATATGACACAAATAATTTCTCAAATATAATTCCACGAGATATCAACAAATAACGGAAAAGTATAAAATGTATCGTAATGTTTAGCTGATTGTCAGTCTGGTTCAGGTACAAATATCTTCAGATTTATATGCTCTCCACTATCATTAAACCTCTCTCTACTTCCGCTGCTGGCCTCGTCTCGTCCACATTCCGCACCACACGAATAGGTCAAGGCCGTTGCCGCGGGCAGGATAAGCTCTCGATGTCGACACCACCTAGCGTCAGGGTTGCTCGAGATACGCACCAGCACTCGACCTCTGTAGGCACATGGCAGTCCCGCCTTGGTGCCTAGCTCTCTAATTCTATCTATCAAAAGATGCCTGAATCTGGGAGAAGAAAGAATATAGATAAAAAAGTTGGCGGCATGGTTTATGCCGGATAGAGCAAATGAAGAGTTTAGTACAATACGAAGTCCTGCAGTCTTTTCAGCAAACTTGAACAGGAAGTAGGCAAGCATCCTCGGCGTCTCGCAGACCACAAACACGACGGCCACGACGAGGAGGGTTCTCGTAAGTCTGCGGCTCTGGGCTCTCCACTTGTGAGAGCTGACCGTCAGGGCTAGGGATGCCACCGTCGCCGCTGACGAAGACTGGGATTCAATTCCGCCCCGAAGTCTTAACCTCGGTGGTCTGTTCTTGCGGTATATGATACAAGCCAGCGCCACGTTGAGTACAAACACCACGACTATCACCATGTAGCCAACGACGAAGTCAACGGTGGCGGCGATGGCGAGGGAGAGAGTGGTTGCTTCAGGGTCGAACCAGCAGACGTTGAAGATGTTGAGCTGTGCGGTGCTGTGGACAATGCTGTCAACTCTAAACAGGCTGACTATGCACAGAAGAGCCAGAGAGGCTCTCGTTGCCATTCTTGTCGTGCAAAATGTCTTGGCTCTGTATGGACGTGCGACCTGAATTGACGTATAGAATAATAATTATAACAATAACTATTTATATCGCCTCGGCACATTTCTTTTGCAGATTGGTCTGGGTGAATTGATCTGTAGTGATGTGTGCTGTAGGGACGTCCCTGACATCATCTTTGGATGAGGGAACGGACGTTAACCCTTTATTATTATTTATTATTATACTGTGGAATTAATATTTTCCAGAGACGAAATAGCATTAATAACGGAGTTAACATTTTCGATATTCACCAGACTACCAATAAAATCAAACTTCGTATTTACTTGATTTGACCGTTGTGCGTTTAGTTGTTATTTAATGATTTTATTTGTATTCCATTATAGCTAAATCAATAAGACTTATTAAAGTTAGGCTAAAGACAACCAACATTACAATTTAAATATTAGATTTCGTACAGAAGCCATAAAGTAGTGTAAATATATATATATATATATATATATATATATATATATATATGTATAATTTGTATATATATAATATATATATCTAATTATAATATATATATAATATATCTATATATGATATCTATAGTAAAATATATATATATATATATATATATATATATATAATAGTCCTAAATAATCATAATGATATATATATATATATATCTAAATCTATATATATATATATATATATGTATAAATAATATATAAATCAATGTAATATATATATATATATATATATATATATATATATATATATATATATATATATATTGATTATAGATATTATAGATTAATGTTCTGATGTGACTAATATCTGTACTTATTATATAGTACTGAATATGTCTCAATATTGTGTCCATCAGTGGTAGCCAGTGGGTCATTTAAAAAAGCTAAAGCTAAAGTTAACGTCAGTTTCCTCACTCGAAAGCGATGTCAGTGACGGGCGAGCCTAGGATTTGAACCCCGCACATACTGATCTGCGTTCTAATATCGATAAGCCAAGAGCTTCAGTCATCATTTATCATAACATGATTCATTCATACCCGTGAAAGTGGCGTTACTTCAGTCAGATTAATGGTAATTAATTACCACCAGATAACTGCATTTCTTGAAGAGAAACTACATTGTGGCCATGAACATCCAATATGAATTTGATTAAAATGTAATTTTTACTTCTATCTGTGCTACGGCTAGTCTCCCTTTAACGGAAATGTCGCCATTTATACAGTATCGATTGGCATGATAGGAAATATTTGATGCATTGTCTAACTGTCTAGTCCTCTGCCAAATATCTAAGCTATTATGTCTTCTGCCTATTTTACTTAGAACGTTGCTGCACGGCAAGCCTTGGAGATATATTTAACCATTCTTTAGTAATAAATTCTTCAAAGAGAAATAGCCCGGTTTCGTCTAGTTCACGTAAAACTTAAAATTTTCAGTTGTAAGGCTATGTGTGTATTGATATATATATATATACGTGTATATATATATATATATATATATATATATATATATATATATATATATATATATATATATATATATATAGGAAATGTGAGACTGGATGATAATTGAGTTTAGAGATGAGGATATTTACAATTTCTGTGTACTTGTTTCTGTGTACATAAAATTGTACAATTTTAGTATTTGGTTCGTTTCTATTATCTATACCTGAGATAATTTTGCATAGAAGCTTGTGATATTGATATGAATGACATAAGAAATGAGAAAGAGGAATTCTTTTAGACGCTCAAAGAAGAATGACGGGTGGTGAATACACTGAGATATAGACGAAGAGTTAAGGCTTTGTGACTTCGTGAAATGAAGTTTATATCTATCTATCCTAAGTGTTTATTTTAAGTGTCTTAAGTGTTTATTTGTTTATTATATCTATCTTAATAGAGTATAACTACAAACTAGGGTCAGTCTCCTTGCTAAGAGTGAATGAGGTGATTGAATGACTTAGGAGTCCTATTTTCACAGAATCTTTCCATTTCATCGCATATCCAGTCCCTGTGTAATAAGGCACGCAGAAAGGCGGCAAGTATACTAAATTCCGTCAAGTTAAAAGATAAAACCGTGTTGTTAAAAGCTTTCACTGTTTTTGTCCGCCCAATATTAGAGTACTGTTCAAATCTTTGGTCACCCTATCGAAAGCAAGATATTGACCTAATTGAATCAGTGCAAAAAAGATTTATCAAACGACTTTTTGGACTAAAAGATTATCCTAACCCTCATAGATTAAAAATAGGCTACTTGATTCCGAACCACTTGAACTTCGTCGAATTAAATTAGACTTAATCACCTGTTAAAAAGTAATTAACCATTTGATTGATTTACTTATTCGGGATTTTTTCTTTTAAAAGCGAAATAACAAGACGCAATGGTGCCACTCTATATGCTAAACCCATTAGATGTAACGCTGAACGTTATCACTTTAAAAATAGATGTATAAGCCTACGGAACCAACCACCGTCTAGCACAGTAAATGCTCCCTCTGTAATTTCGTTTAAGAAAAGTCTTAATGAAACTTAGCAAATTTATGAGAAACTGCTACGCGCTTTGACATTATATTTTAACCTCTTATAGTTCTCGTTCAATTTTTAGCTAAGTGCGTTATTCTGTTGTTTTTATATTACTCTAAATCATCTAAGTAAATTCAAGTGATATTTGATAGCGATATTCAAGGTCCTTTGATTGTATAACTTCACATATAATTCACAGCAATTTTTAAATTTGATTTCTCTTTCAACTGTTTTGTGGGACTCAATGTAATTAGCTTAAATTGCTGAATTTATCTGATATATGTTTTAATGCTTATATAATTTGGTTCCTAAGATTTATCGTCTCGGAATATGTAAGTGCCTCACCAAGGCCTTTATTTCCGTTCATACGCTTTTCTCTTCTATTGTTGAACATGTGTTATGTAGCTCGTGTGGAATGCGTGTGATAAATGACTAAATAATTAAATAAATATCTATTTAGTTATCATCCGGAATTGTTCTGCATAAGAACTATAGGAAGTAAAAAAGAGAGGATAAAAGATGTTCCAGACAGGCAGGAACTAGGAATTCTCTCAGTTTGATTAAAATTCAATGAATATATGTTATAATATATGTTAGACCTATGTTAACCTTAGGCGTGAAGTAAGTCAATTTTGCATAGCCATGGTATTTAGAAATATAATGTAACGTTTTTACGAGTCATTTTTTCATGAAAGTGACCAGTATTTAATAGACGTATCCAGTTCAATTTCTCATTTGTATTCAATTTTTGCTTTTAGTATTTATATGCTGAAATGTGATTAGCTAGTTTATTTAAAATACATTATTTTAGTATTTAGATTTTTACAATCATTATGAAAGTTTCGTTTACGACCTTCTTTCGGCCGCAACACATTTGCGTAGAACACTCGCATCAGTTTCATTATAGGTAATACTATTACACTTCAACGCTATATGCCTACATACACATACATGTAGGCCTATAGAGAGAGCTATAAATTTGTGGAATGTTAGTAGTGTAGGGCTTGTTCAACGCATGAATAGAAATTTGTATTGCATGCGCTTTACTATAACCATTTAATATATCACCGCAGTATCTACAAGCCTATATTTTATATGATTTATATGGCAAATGCTACAAGCATGCTATTAGATGTTTGTAAATACATGAACTATGGATATGTCATCAACATTAAGAAATGCACAATCCCTTTTTACTTGCAGATGTGATTTTAGTTTAACATGAAAATTTTATAGACAAGCATGAAGCATTGAATACTTTCCTGAACTTAGTATTCTAATTGGAATTGCTAAGTTGATTCAAAAGTTCTGAAATAAATAAATGTAAATGATAAATAAAAAAGTAAATGATAAATAAAAAAGTAAAAGATAAATAAAAAAGTAAATGATAAATAAAAAAGTAAATGATAAATAAAAAAGTAAATGATAAATAAAAAAGTAAATGATAAATAAAAAAGTAAATGATAAATAAAAAAGTAAATGATAACTAAAAAAGTAAATGATAAATAAAAAAGTAAATGATAAATAAAAAAGTAAATGATAGTACTTTCCTTGAAATCCATAAATGATAATATGATGGTCATGACTCTAACACTTGTTCTGTAGAAGTTTGGCTTCTTTCGTTTTATAGTGCCGGATCGGTAAATGGACATGCTGCAAATTGACGAATGATTTAGGTATGGGATATAGAGAGTGATTGGCATCATCTGGGATGATGGTTAGATATCGTTTAATATTTATCCTACAATCATTTCTTTTAAAAGCTTCTATTTTCTAACGAGATTCAGTAGAAATAACTGTTTGCTAGTATTACTCTAGTAATATTTACAATTGTTTCTGTCAAGCAACATATTGCAATAAGTTAATGGAAGAATAAATATTGTATTTCAGGTAAAACATATCAACTGTCAAAACTGAAGTATTTAACATGCTCACCTGAATATTGTATAAATAGTATAGAACGTGATACCTAAGTGCCTATAGATAATATCAAATATCTACAGATGATACCTAAATACAAGTAATCAATACACTATGTTCTAATAAGAGCTAACAATTACTTTAAAGCTTAATTCCGTAATGGTATAATTACCCGTGTAAATTCATGTTTTTAATCAATGCTTCACTTTCACATGAGTTTTACATTACTCTAAACGTGCGACCATAGTCGCCAATAACAGTTAAAATCATTCATAATCATTAACAATCGCTACAATTCCGATATGCAAATAGGATATAATAAGAACCGATCCAGTAGCACGATCGGTTAGGGATGCAACTGTAAATCAGTAGGTCCAAGGTTGAATCCTGTATTCGCCAGGTCACTGACATGCTTCCGAGACAGGAAACCGACGTTAAACTTGAATTTGGAAGTATAATATAAGATTAACAATTCAACAAGGACAACAGTCTGAAGTAGGCTCACCTTGAATAATCGTTCCAAAGTAAGGCAGACTATCAGCCAATTGGAGAAATCTCTCGCAACGTCGTTTGTGTAATTGGCAAACTTACAATAAGCGTCAGA
Source organism: Enchytraeus crypticus (assembly GCA_905160935.1). Taxonomy (NCBI): domain Eukaryota; kingdom Metazoa; phylum Annelida; class Clitellata; order Enchytraeida; family Enchytraeidae; genus Enchytraeus; species Enchytraeus crypticus. The sequence continues at coordinate 3,068,045 of CAJHZI010000470.1, read as the reverse complement.
AAAGTAAATCTGAGGATCGACGATCTGCGTCCTTTCGAACCAAACTCTGAACAACTCCAAGTACATCACTCCCAGGTCAGCAATGGTAAGAGCGAATAGGAACACTGTAGTGCTGGAGTTTCGCATTTCTCGATGACTTAGCAGTAGAAAGTTGAGGCAGTTCGTTACAGTGCCTAGTAGAATTATAGGTAGAAAAGTCATTCTGATCTTCGATAGCGTTTCTTTGAGCCAAGCATCTTCAGCTCCTATTGCCTGATTGAGGGAAGAATTGATGACCGATTCGATCCTCATTCCAGAACCGTAGTCCGGAGTTTGTGACGCCAGGGATTCATCTGAAGCTTCTATCTCGTACATCTTTCATGCGATGTCTTGTATCTCGGAGTATCCATTCAATCTATGCAGATATAACAATGCATATATACAGAGTCTTGCTGTATCATCTCAATCCATCGAAAACCGGATTCTCTATGCCAGTATAACAACGTAAATGGTATTACTTACAGATAGGAAACATTGTGCGTATGTTAAGATCTACATCCGCACATTTCATTGTTTGTAGCGTATACAGTAATAGACACATGCTGCAGTTATGTTCCACACATCCTTTACGTTAATTGCCTTCAGTTAACTAATTGTTATTGCCAGTCTAAAGCCTAATAGGATTATTCATTCGTGTTTTATCCATTACTAGCAAAGGAAAAATGTCGAAAGCCTTTTTGGGAAAATACAGAGGTTAAAATTGAAATAAGTATATTCAACTGAGTCTAAGTAACATCTGAGATTTTAGTTTATATTGTTACAAACGAATAATTTAAAGGTTAAATGGTAAAGCCCAATTGAAGTCAGTTTTCATTAATTTTCCAAAGTGTGAAAATAACGGAGGAGTTGAGGATTAGAAATCTACAGCAACTGATCAATGTCTGACTTCTTTTCGACATGCTCCCAACTTAGCCCTTAACCTTTCAATTCATTCGCAAATTAATTTAATTGTAAATATGGAATGAATTCTAGATTTATTTAGTTGATTATTATTTGTTATGATGCAAATGTAGATTTAATTTTACTTTACATATACTTTACAATTACGTAGTATAAAAGGAAAGCTAATTGTTATCCTAATCAACTATGATTCAAATTTTAAAACTAGAAAGATTTTATAACACTATAATTATTATAAAATAGTCACGAAAAGTAGTATGATTCATTTTATAAATTACTAATTGCTAGCCCAATGGGTTAATAAACAAATGTCCATGTATAGAAGACTTTCTAGACGGTGAAGAACAAAAGGTCGATTTACTGTAATATTTATAACGAGGCACACCGCAACTCATGATAAGCACCAACAGCAGTTTCAATAAAATAAAACATCATTTATTTACAGCTGCTACGGTTGAATTAGTTCCCTGAACTGACCGCCGATGATCGACTTGCTAAACTAAATCCGTGTTATTTGACATCCTTGACAGAGTGATAGCAAACCAAAACTCATCGAGGGGGGTGCATAGTGACGGAGATGCAGATAGTATAGAGAGCCAATCATATTGCCAATTTGCATAGGACATAATGATATTGGTCAGTAAAAATCAATGAATGAATGAATGAATGAATCAATCAATCAATAAAAATTTAACGTCCAGTTCCTCGCAATAAGGCAATGTCAGGGACGTCTCTTTGCAGACTCAACACAAACAGGCGCCAAAGCACCACATGATGACGACTGAGTACACAGAGACCACAAGGGAAAGCGAGATCAAAGCAGTGCAAGTCCAAGATCCAAGGCAAGCGGGTCAAAAAACGTCGAGATAACAATGAGGGGAGGAAGATACCTCTTGACCCAGCCTAGAACTTCCACGGATCCTTGAAGAAAGACAATGTACTGATTAAGCCGACTATTACACAGGAATGAGAGATGGATACTTATAGATGGGTGTTAAGTGGGAATTGCTCCACCATCGGCGGATTATTATTTAATGTTGTCTGGCTGATAACTATTCAAAGTAAACGATATCGGCGATTGATCAAGCTTGTAAAATATCACTTGCCATTGAAACAGAGATTATATTCAATATGCTTACAAATTATACAGACTAGATCAAAGTACTGTCACCCTCTTCTCAACTGTACCAGTCCGTATCAAATTTTTTAAGCTGAAGCTTTAAATTAAAATAAGATTAAATTTTAAATTTTATCACACTCAAAACAAAGGGCATGGAATCGAAAGCTGATCCTGAAGTTAACGATGCGGCACAATTGAGAAACTTGCTCAAGATTGAACTCGACCCCGCAATTGGATTCCGTTGGCGAAACGCTTAATAGTGGCACGAATGCGTCACGTGATTCGTCCTATTCTCTGAATGCCATCACGTGATCGCCGATAAACTAGTCACGTGGCAATCCCTATCTATTTGATTGGAGAGCCAATCCTGTGGTTATTGGTCCAAATCTTCGTTACGCTAAACTGGTAAAATACGATTACATCATGCATACCGAACATTGCACGTACAGAACAGTTACTCTAAACTAGCACCTTCTAAAATAAGACTAGCATGCACATAATGAATATTACTGTGCAATTAATTAATTAGCAAATGTCATTTATTCGGATATACTGGATTACATTTCTTCACAAGAAACTGAAGCCATGTAAAGTAACAAGGAGATCCTACGTTAATTAAACACGTAAATTAATAAGTGATACAATTATTCTTCAAATAATTAATACATGAAAATGTTATTGATGAATCAAATTCTTTATATAAATAATTATTTGCATGCATATTATATCTTCAAAAAGCTTCTCTTGCCGCAACCTTGACCCTGGCTAATGCTTTAGGCCCTGCGCTTGCCCTTGCCTAGCCCTTTGAATCTCATTCTCCAGTCCTAGTAACGACAATAATTAGACTGAGTCCTACTGTTGTCTGTGACAACATCGAGTACTGTGGAATCAAATCAAAACGACGAGCAGAATGATGGGTCCATAAATGGTGCGAGCCAAAATCCAGATAATCAGTCCAAGGAAGGGTACTAGCGGAATGGAGGTTTGCGTGTTCATGGAGATTAGGTGGAAAGGAATATCAAAGAGAAGTAATCTATACTGCATTCGGATTCAGAATTCTGACAACTCTTGTTTTTTTCTAACAACACCTCTAATTTCTAATTTATGCAGATAAACATTGTAGACAGTCGGATTTATTTCAATTTATCACCATCAGGGGACGCCTCTGGAATTTGATGACGAAGCAGACTTTCATTTCGACTGGCGATAATCGTCATTTAACTAAGCGAATCTAATTTATACTTTAACAATTATTTGATAAAAAAAGCTATAAAGCTAAATTAATTGTTAACGTCAGTTTCTTTACTCGAAAGCTATGTCAGTGACGGAGATCCCAGGATTTAAACCCCGCACATACTGATCCGTGGTCGAATATCTTACCGACATCGCCACTGGCTCCAGCCGATTTGCATGACTAATCCAGTCTATGTAAACTCCCAGCCCACGAGACACTTCACTACGACGCTATTTTTAGCAGCGTCGTTCACATGCACAAAGAAATAATTAGGCTAAATAAGACTATCTAGTTCTATCATCCGCTTATGCAACATTTTAACGGCTATCAGTATAAGCCAAAACAGAATAATTTTGCAAAATACGCGTCATTTCTATTCAGGGGTTCGTGTTGCTTAATAGAGATTGCTTATTGTTAACTTTTCGTGAAATATTGGTACAGAGATTCGGGCAACTTATGCCGCAAACAACATTAGAACATCTAAGGACATCCTGGATTCAATTCTACGAAGGGCACCAGTCTAAAAATAAAACCTCAGATATGCAACTGACCAAGCAAATCATACATCCCATCTAATTAGGGAAACTGTTAAAAAATGCTGCCTATTCTTCTTAGCAAAAGTAATAATTCATTAACCACTGAACTGCAAGTGGTTCACAAACGTGTTCTGCCTGAGTCCACCAGGATACTTCTATGAATCACGTGACTTTACAATGTGATCGATGCATTGAATTTTATCAGAATAGCATAATGGAAAAGTAAGTATCTTTAAATCATATCTATCTGTCTGTTTTCTATGTATCTGTCAATCAACGTGTATCTCAAAATCCTCAAATACTAATTTAATAAGTGAGTACTGCAGAAGTTGCCAAGACAAATAGTGATCTGATGTGATTTTATTTCGCGCATTTCGCGCATTAATAATAATGTTCCTCTCCTGTCGGTTTTGTATTCGAAACCTGTCTCAATCCCTTGCTCATTGATAAATGCGATGCTTCATCTTTCATGCCATGCATCTCATAGTTCATATTTGCGTAACACAGTTTATTGGGAAGCCGTAGTGTGCGAAGGAATAGATCGTAACTGTAGCTGTAGTCGACACTATGACACTAACCGTGATAATCGTTGATTATAGTCAGTAGATTGTGAATATAAAAATTAAATACTGTTGAATTTTCCCGAAGCATTCTACTTCAAAATCCTCAAATACTAATAAACAAGTATTATTTCCTTATCTTCTCCGCAACGGAACTATAGACTGTTTGTTCACTAAAGCCAATTAATCAGGATTCCATCCATGACTTTCGGATAAGTGGTGACAGGTTCAGTATACATATTCCATTATTACTACTCGCATTCTGCTTTCAAGATTCATAAAGAGCACTACATCGATTATCGGCCTAAGCCTTCACAAAGATTTAGACCTTACTCTAAACTTAATGTAGACTGGAGCTTGAGAAAATATGGCCTCTGATATAGATTTCCTTTGCTATCCTCAGTTCTTATTCAATTGCCTCGTACGACACGTGCTGTTTACGGTTGATTTATTTTTAGTGGACTGGACACAAACACAGGGTATGTGTATTTATCTACTCTGTTAACGTTATTATGAACTAACCTTGTTGCCAAAAGCCCAATCCTTTAAAATAATATATTAGACAAGTAAAATGGCAAAAATATCGGAAAATTGTACTTGCATTGTAACGAAAAATGCAATACTAGTCCAGTTCCTCACTAGATGACACAAGTCTATGGCAATCTACGCAATTGACGCTCCACACTTTGAAGTTTTTGCTGGAACGATCGTCAGCATTTGCAGACCAATGACTATTGTATGGGAAACAGCAACACAAAAGTTAACTACACTTAAAACATACTGACGTCAATGACAACATTAATTATTAAGCACTGAGATCATAACCAAACAGACTGAAAAAACGAAAAACCAAATAGCGGTACAAATCCATTTGGCCTAATTATTTACTGACTAGTCAAAATAACTATAAATAAAAATGTGAATTATTTCTGAGCATACCTAGTGAAAAACTGTGCACTAACTGGTGCTACTCAAGCACATTCTGGTAAATACGTGTGTGAAGAGTCGCATAAATTCATTCGAGACTTCTCTCTCTCTCTCTTCCTTTCTTCCTTTCTAGTGTTCGTCTAAATTGCAGGTCAAAGGTACTAATTCTTATTACAGACTGCTTTCAAGCTCTCGAAAGAGCTGTCCTTCGATCAACAAAGTCTACGATGTCAAAAGACAATGTTCTTAATCTTAATCAAACCTGCTGCAACGTTTAGCTTGGGATAAAATTGGCTCTAGAATGTAATTCTATTCTGCTGTCTTTTAATATCCTCCTTTGTCGCTCCATAGGAAACGCTCCCATTTAGTTTTGGTCTATTTTTCAAAGTTCATGAAGCAATACGAGCACTTGGGCATAAAAGTCATTAGGCTACGTTACACGACGCTACATCTGACAGTCGTTTGTTGATAAACAATGCACTGAACCCAGTAATAAATACAGGAAACTTATAAAATGTTCCTTAAATTGACATTTATATTGGTATTTACCCCGTAGAAGCTGATGATAACATACGGCTGCAAAGCAATTTACCATTTTCTATCTTTTAATAAGAAAGAAACCCATTGAAAGCGATTAGTTTGTCCTTTTAAGATCAAACTGCTAGGATCGAAAATACAAAAACAGCATTTGTGTGTCAACAAACTGCGCCCGGCCTTCACCTTCTAGTGTCTGTTTCCTTATTTCCTATTGACTGTGTTGTTCAACATTGACAATGAATCCTCGCACCTTACGAGGAATTGAGAAATATCGCCCTTTGATCATCGTCTACTGGTAGACTATGATCAACCCTCGTTCAAGCCTTTCATTTGTTTAGATTTATTTAACTCTCTTTCTCTCGGGGTTGCTCTTCCTATGTCTCAAAACGTTTAACGAAATATAGTAAAATATATTAAATAAATAAAATATAGTAAATGTACCACTAAAATTTGTAGAACTAAAGAGTATATGTTATATCGACACATTTTGACAAATATACTTTATTTAAAGTGAACAAATGGCCTACTCTGTGGATAGCATACAATGTAGGCCCAGGTCTACTGCATATTTCTGTCCTACAATAGTCTTTTTAATAATTTTATAAATAGCACACAGATGAATAATTAAAACAGGCGTATAACATTAAAGCCTAGTATTGCTATAAGCATTTTTATAACACATTGTTGAGACATAAGGTGATTCTCCGTTAATTATATTTATTGACTGTTGCTTCACTATGCATCGATTTCCTTTTTTTATTTCTAACTCCAGTAAATAAGAAAAACCACATGTTGATTTATTCATGTCGCATACCCCTGCGATATTCTATATGCATGCATATTTGCAATTGATATGAAGATGATAACGAAACTCTTTATGAGCCACGAGAAATAAAGTGAAAATGTCGATATAGGGGCCAACTGAACGAATTCTTTAAGATTTACGATGATTTTGCTACAAATGTTTTCTGGCACTTCAAATTTTATGCAACAAATAAAACATTTATAAATATAACATTTTATATATAGCCGATAAGAATAATAACTATACAATAATATCATGAGAAACCAGAGATACGCCTAATTGGTAGCTTGTTGGCAGGTTATTCGATTGTTTGATAGATACAGAGTTCAAATTAATTTAAAATTTAAATTTCAATTAATCTAATTAATTTAATTGTACGACAATTAAATTATTAAAATAAAAAAATTGAATAGATAAATTGTAAAATGTTGCTTGGCCTAATAAAGAAATAAAATGCTAATATGAAATTTATAAGAAATTAGTGTGCAGACTCTAAAGACTGTATAATCACATAATTCACGTTAAATACGCCAAATTGGAGAGAAGTCGAAGGACCGTTTAACTTGACTCAGTAAACTTATCGTATTGAATTGTATTGAATTCATAACTGTGTTTCAAGAGCACTCATTTGCATATTTTGCTGACGGGTCTAAACCATGCAAAAGGTGTAGGCCTACATGTATGAACAAACAATGCACATTTAAGAAGTTTCTAGTGGTTAAGGTTGAAGGTATGACTTAAGAGAAAAAGCAGCTCTACATTGAAGTTCAGGCACTCGCATTTCACTGAAGTATCGGGTTAGTACTTTTAAAATAAACGCATTATTCGATAAATTTTAAATTTTATTACTCCATAAAATAAGCTCAAAGTATGCGTGCAGCTGCAGAATTCAGAGTATATTAATCGTCGTTGATTATATCTTTACTTTCAAAACGGAAGACAGAGGAGAGTGAAAAATTTTAGCTCCTAGTCTAGGCTCCTACTTCTTAACTTTTCCTGGTCTTAATTGCGGAATAATTGAAATTAACTGTAAATTTTTATTCCTCCTGACAATCTTAAGGACAATTTTAATATAATCGTCAAAAATCAATAATAGAGCTAAATTTACATAAAATGCATTAAGACCCTATTTATTAATCATAATTTAACACTGTGCATTTGTGCTAAACTTCGATCACAACAAAGCCAGGAAGGGTGTGTAACGTAGAGTAAAGGCTCGTCATATCCATAATTTAGTTTTGAAACTTCTGTTCGTAAAGCATCTATACCAGTGGGTTCCCAACCCGTGGGCCGCAACCCCTCGAGTGTCGCCAGACTAAATCAGATGGGTAGTTGTTTGTTATTTGTCCAATAAAACAAGCAAACTTTTGCAACTATTAGCAGAATCTGTACCTAAAGCAAATCATACAGCAAGGCGTCATCATTGTGACTTTAGCTGCAATATTTACTAATGCCTGTGTACACCTTAGTGTCGGGAACAACTTTAGTGCCGGAGAATTAGGGTCCTTAATTCGAAGCAAAATTATCGGGCAGTAAAGTGGCAATAAAAATCATAACGACGTCCGAGTAGCTTATAGGGCTAGTTCTCGAAAAAGATCGTCCAGACAGCAGATAGTCGTGCTATTATTAGCTTGGATAACGTCCCTGGAATAAACGAAATAGTCTAGCCGATAGATGCCTGGGAGTATTAATAAAATACAATATCAAATTTGAAGTACTAAAAATCTCGGAGGTCGCCACCTGAAAGAAAATAAATGTGGGTCGCTCGGTTAAGTAGGTTGGGAACCGCTGATCCATACTAACCGCCGATCTTATAAAGCGAAGATCAGAAAGATATCGTCGCCGTAAGTCGCTTTTGCATCTTATGAACGAGATGTCGCTCGGCGTCTGAGCTGATTTCAGCTACAGGAGACGGAACTTTAACATGTCGAGATCGGGCAGATAATGTCACCGGTAGATTAAAACAAAAGTCGTCGCCAGGGGCTGATACTCAACCGTCGCAGGTGTCTCCAGCCAATAGGAGAGCGCGAAATCCGCTTAATGGTTAGAATTCTTGGAAATGTGACGTTACAGACTCAAGATAAAGGTGAGAATAGAGAAGTTTCATAGTATGCAAAAAGCAGATTGGTAGTTATCTCGCGGATAAAGTCAAATGGTAGAGATTGCTATCGGCGAGAATATCTTTCCGTTTATAAGATTAGGTATAAGAGAAGAAGTTTCAAAGCTTAATTATGCCTATTGGCATGATGTATGCCGTATATCAAAGCGTTTGATCTTCGTAGCACACCTGTTACTGACTCCAAACCACAAACAGGGGGCCTACGGCACAGATAAATTTCTGTAACTTTTTGTACACTCCTAGCATTTGCTATGTAGCAAATAAATTGCCACTTTAAATCCCTGCAGTTTTTTCAAAAGTAGCGGGAAAACGATACAAGGAACTCAAAGTCAACCATTTCAATTTTGAACTCTTTTTATCATTTAATGTTTTATAACTCTAATTGCATGCACCAGCAATCCCAATGCTTTAAGTTATGGTGATCAGGTATCAGTGGAGGAGAGAAAACTACCTCGAAAGAACTCAAGCCCCCCCCCCCCCCCCTTCCATCCGTCAAAAGAAGGTCTTTTATGTACGTGGTTCAAATCCTGGGCTCGCCCGTCACTGACATCGCTTTCGAGTGAGGAAACTGCCGTTAGCATTAGCTTTTTATGTTTGTAGACTAATATTATTATTATAATATCTAAAATTCTGTCATGTTTAATTATAAATAATAATATTAAAGGGCAGTCATTGTGTATATAGACGTCTTAATTAGAAATGGGAATTTTATAAATTTCCAGAGTTCGGGTTCGGTTCGGTTCGTTGAAAATGAAAGTTCGGTTCGGTTCGGGTTCGGTTAGCAGTTAACAATTTGAGAGTTCGGTTCGGTTCGTTGAAAATGAAAATTCGGTTCAGTTCGGGTTCGGTTCTAAGAAGGGTTCTGGTTCGGTTCGGGTTCGGCTTACTTTCCAACTCGCAAGAGTTCGATTCGAGTTCGAAATTGTTTGGTTTGGATAATGTTGAAACTGTTTAACTTTACTTATAATAAACATGGCTATGACAAACATGTTTAATTGGTTTATGGTAAATATGCTTATAAATTCATTAAGTCTATTTAGCTGCCACAAGTGGTATTTATTCCTGTACATTTTTTAAAATATTGTAAGTTGACCAACAAATGTTCATAAAATAGATAGTTAACTTTAATATTGTATCTGAAATATTCTCCTTGATTATAACGAGCAAATAGAATGCTTCATCAATTTGTATAAAAAAATTTGTCACTATAGACCTATATATTAGATATGTATATATTTAAGTGTAAATGTCTTGGCTAAAATTTGATCAAATATTTCAGAGACAAAGTTCAATTTAGTAACATAAAAATGTCAAATAAAGATGATATGGTAAACACGTGTACTTCCATTGAAAAATGATTATACTATACACCGTTTGCTATCAACTGACCAGTAATAAGCTTCATAATTTACCTTAGGGTTTCAAATTTGAAACTCTCAGATCAATTATGAAGTTACGAAAATAGTTATGAAATTATTGCATTGCTGTGGTGCAAAATTATTTCCTCCAGATAGTCTTAACACATATACATGTAGAATGATGTCATATATAATTATTTGCAAATCTGGATGCAAAAATATTAAGGTAGCACACTAAAATTAGAAAAATTCATAATTTTAATTTAGGAAGAACAAATCCATCTAGATTGAGTCAAGCATTTTCAGATTTTTATGGAATACTCTCATCACTTTTGTCTCTTTGATATTAATCTTCATTCCATATTTGAATGCCGTATCATTCAGACTATCCATTATCTTCTGTAGGCCCGTCTCGCTTCCCGCTACAATTCTTTTGTACCGCTACCATTTTAAAATTTGTGTCGGAACCAACCTTACCTGAATATATGCTGTTAGATACTGTAAGACATGTAAATGCAAAAACTAATATATATTTGTACTGTTCTTACTATCTTTATTTCATGTCAGGCTGGCGAAAGAAGAAAGAACTACAAGGGTTTGTTTCAGTTCGGTTTGGACGAAGTCTGGGTTCGGGTTCGGTTCGGTTCGGCCAGAGTCTGGGTGAGGTTCGGTTCGGGTTCGGTCAGAGTCTGGGTTCGAGTTCGGTTCGGTTAGGTCAAAACTCTAGATTTTAGGGTTCGGTTCGGGTTCGGTTCGATTCCCATCTCTAGTTTTAATGGTCTTAAGAATTCATTGACAAATTTTTAATTGCAAAAATGCACCAACTGTTACGCACGAATACCATATACGAGCAATTGGACGGAGCTTGATGCAACCATTCGTAGTCTTTAGAGATCGATCAATTTTAACCTATACGTACTTGCTCGGTCGCCTCAACCCAAAGTATTCTTAACTGGTCTTGCGTTCAGTTTAATATATAACCGTTATGTATCTGTCAACGTAAAAGATTAGAAAAGACTTAGCATTAAATTTCCATGTACGTGTGTATGTATACGATAGTGATCTTAACGCTCGCGCTACACTCATAGATACTTCAAGATCTTTACAATGAAACATAGCTGCACCTACTCTATACCTACATGGTAAGCTTAGTTTTGACCAACATTTAGGAACAAGTTGAGTTTACCTCAATAGCATATGATATTTGTAATTGAATAAAGTAAGAAATTGAAAGAATTTCACATTTTAAATGTAGCCTATTTCAGAAGCAATTAGTGTTAAGACAATAAATATATATGCTACAGTATGCTATGTACATGTATGCTTTATATTCTATATACATATCCTATATACACTATAATATTGTACTATATACTTTATGTACTATATTGGCCCATATAAATAGCATTTACCGTATACTAGTACATGCAAAAATGCATTGCGGGTAGCCTACATGAATTAAAACAAATTTATCGTCTTGCTTTTAATATAATTAATATAATTATAATGTCTATTCGTATCCCTACCCTAGTTAAACTGGGATTAAAGGGAAGATGATGATGATGATGATGATGATGATGATGATGAATATACCTATATGGTCACGCTTCACTGTCATCGGCCTTTCATATCCCATTTCAGGTAAATATACTATTTTAGCATTTATTTGTTATGCATGATAACAAATATAACTAAATACTAATATAGAGTAATCTGCTCTATTTTGTTCCTATATATGCTACATTGGTTCCTATTTTTAACAGCTTCACAAAGAATAAATTTCTATTACAACTACTACCAACAATCGATTATAAACGATTAGACCATTTAATGAAGTTATTTGTAATGGAGTCTCTATGCAGGTCATTATTGCAAAAGAACCGGAACGAAACTAGAACAATCAAAACGAAGATTATTTGCTTGCTGGCAGTTGGTATACTAGTGAATTTAAGTATAATGGTTTCTTACTGCAATCACAATTCAAGCAGTGTGTTGAATTATCTCAGATCTGTCGTCTCAAGCCCCTTTAATAAAATTAAAATTAAAGACGAACTCGCGTATATCGTGCCAAATATCGTTCATTTCATCTGGTTCGCTACAAATTCCAGCAAACAGATGACTTTTGTCAACTACGTGAGCATTCTCAGTGCACACAGGATACACAAAGCGGATACTATTTACCTGCACTACAACTACCTCCCCAGTGGTCAGTGGTGGGAAGCACTAAAGCAAGAGGTTAATCTCACCTTACTCTATCGGGAAGCGCCTACAGAAATCTTTGGTCAGCGCCTGGCTCATGTACATCATGTTGGTGATATCGCCAAGCTTCAAGTTATGATGCAGTACGGCGGAATATACTTGGACTATGACGTTCTCGTGGTTCAGAGTTTGGATCCTTTGCGGAACTACAATGTAACGTTAGGAAGAGAAAAACCACCAAAGTTTATTGCTGGAATAATAATCGGCAATAAAGATGCAGAATTCTTTCGGTTATGGTACGAATCTTACAGGAATAACTATCGACCATATGAATGGGATTATAACTGCGCTAAGGTTACTTATAAAATATACGAGAAAAATCGAGATCTTGTACACGTGGAGCCATATAGGCTAACCACTCCTGACTGGCTCGATAGAGATAATTTATGGAAATTCGTCATAGACTGGCATGACTTATACGTGGTACATGTCATGGGAAATATGGGGTATCCCAATTTTACACCAGAAAATATAAAAGGACTAAATACTACATTTGGACAGGTTATGAGGCACATATATTACCGTAAAGTTAATTGATTATTTATTTAGGCCTAGTAACAAAATTTATGTTTATTTAGGGTTGAAATATCTCGGACTATTCAGTAGGTGATAGCCTACTAATAGGAATATATTTTAATTTAAACTATGAGAATAATGTAGGGCTATTGGCGATGTAATTATTAAAAATGTTTTGAATATTTTACATGTTTTAAATTGTGCTAGAGTGTTTTTGTTTGATGTTAGGCGGCTTTAACTTCTTATATTTTACAAGAGCTCTAAGTGGGACTTGGATTTTTTTAGGATATATGCCTAATTTATTACCGCCAAAATGTATAAGGTTATTGTTTTCAAGCTGAATGCGGAACGTTTAATAATAAATTACTCGAAAACATCGCGTAGGCCTAACTAATAAAATCTAACAAATTCTGATATTTATATAGGCCGAAGCAATAATAGATAACATAAGAAACATTGTAGTTTCAACGTAAATGCTATATCTTAGTTGAATTTAGAGGGTTACCGAAAAGGTTAGTTCGAGAATTTGCAGTTTTAAACAACGAGTTCTTCTATTAAGATATAACTTTACCATAGTTCTTTGTACAGTAAGGACCGTTCCTATCAATCTCCATCGGTGTCCGACCGGACGTTAAATTCTCACTGATTACAGTTGTTTATGAATTAACGTAGAAGTTTTTTTGTTAGTGTATAGAACGAATCATTTATATAATCAAATGCATTTGATGCTTATGGCTGCCTAATTAAGTTACTAACTTTTCTGTGTTCGGGTGATCGATCATCCAGTACTAGTCTACTTGAAATATAGTCATAGTTTAATTGCGTACATAGTGTCATAGCCATGCCAAAATGCTGTTTCTATAATCAATAAGGCGCATCAGATATGCCAGAATTTTCATTTAAAACTTATGAAATCACATGCTCAAATGGGTCATTGAAGTTTCGTTTAAGGCTCGCACGGTTTCCGAGAAAATCGCATTTGAACTTTTGGGATCAGCTCCACCCTTGACCACCTTCAAATACGAAAGTATTTATACTATAATTTATTAATTTTAGATTCATCCTGGGATGAAGTAGGCTGTTGAAATTTCGTTATAGGTTAGCGCTGTTCCAGAGGTGTTTGAAGTTTTTGGAGTCAGACCTCCCTACACCTTCGATTTCGAAAAAATAATAATAAAATCTTTTTAGGCTCGTTTTGGTCTTCATTGCTGAAGTCAATACAGTAGATTGAACTCAATTAACTAGAATTGATGGCAAATCTGAACTTTCTTGGTCACATCATTATAACATTCCCTATTTAAAATATTATACACAACCATCTTCGAAGCAGTACTATCCAAAACTAAATTTCAACGGTCCATTTCAGTTTAGAACGAGCACAAAACGATGATAATTGTTTTCGAAATCGGGATTTTAGAAAGGCTAGCATATAGACCCCACACGAAATAACTATGAATTTCTCGGGAACAATGCTAGCTCAAAAAAAGATTTATAGCAACAATTTCAGCACATAGCGTTCTAAAAACTATGACTTGATTTGATTTTTTAACTCAGTGGCGGGGGGACTAAACTAGTGGCTACTAACTGCAGTATAGCCTACTTGCTTTTTTAATGAGATGCACGAGAGGATTAAGTAGGTGCTTTTAGCCTATGTACCATTTCACACTCTCTGTCGGTTGATGTGGGACTTTCGTGCAATAAATAATAATCAGTTTTAATAAAGAATTTAAAAACTATAGTGCACGATGCGCATAGAATTAAATAACACTGTTTATATTCATTTTTACTGGTCATTATTCGTAAACAGAGAGATGGGTTAAGAACACGAGCTCGACTTTCTCTCAACAGGCGTGGGGTAAGATTTCGTTACCTGCAGCCTGCAGGCCTAATACTGACCATTGTTCTAGTAGTGTGCAAGCCTATTACTGACCATTGTTCAAGCAATGTCTTCTGACCAGCTACCAAAGGTAAATGAGTCGATACGTGTGTAGAGTAATTGCGACTGTGCCCCACACAGACACAGCGTGAGAGAGAGCGATAGAGAGACCCACAGACACAGAGTGAGTGAGAGAGAGATCCACACAGATACAGAGTGAGTAAGAGAGAGAGAGAGAGATCCACACAAACACAGAGTGAGTGAGAGAAAGAGAGAGATCCACACAGACACAGAGTGAGTGAGAGAGAGAGAGAGATCCACACAGACACAGAGTGAAAGAGAGAGAGATCCACACAGACACAGAGTGAGAGAGAGCGATAGAGAGACCCACAGACACAGAGTGAGTGAGAGAGATCCACACAGACACAGAGTGAGAGAGAGCGATAGAGAGACCCACAGACACAGAGTGAGTCAGAGAGAGATCCACACAGACACAAAGTGAGAGAGAGACAGAGAGACAGAGATCCACACAGACACAGTGTGAGTGAGAGAGAGAGAGAGAGAGAAAGAGAGATCCACACAGACACAGAGTGACAGAGAGCGACAGAGAGACCCACGGAACAGAGTGAGTGAGAGAGAGATCCACACAGACACAGAGTGAGAGAGAGCGATAGAGAGACCCACAGACACAGAGTGAGTCAGAGAGAGAGAGAGATCCACATGGACACAGAGTGAGAGAGAGACAGAGATCCACACAGACACAGAGTGAGTGAGAGAGAGAGAGAGAAAGAGAGATCCACACAGACACAGAGTGACAGAGAGCGACAGAGAGACCCACGGAACAGAGTGAGTGAGAGAGAGATCCACACAGACACAGAGTGAGAGAGAGCGATAGAGAGACCCACAGACACAAAGTGAGTCAGAGAGAGAGAGATATCCACACGGACACAGAGTGAGAGAGAGAGAGACAGAGATCCACACAGACACAGAGTGAGTGAGAGAGAGAGAGAGAAAGAGAGATCCACACAGACACAGAGTAAAAGAGAGCGACAGAGAGACCCACGGAACAGAGTGAGTGAGAGAGAGATCCACACAAACACAGAGTGAGTGAGAGAGATAGAGATCCATACAGACACAGAGTAAGAGAGAGATAGAGATCCACATTGACACAGAGTGAGAGAGAGAGAGAGATCCATACAGACACAGAGAGAGAGAGAGAGAGATCCACACAGACACAGAGTGAGAGAGAGCGAGAGAGAGATCCACCGACACAGAGTGAGTGAGAGAAAGAGAGAGATCCACACAGACACAGAGTGAGTGAGAGAGAGAGAGAGATCCACACAGACACAGAGTGAGAGAGCGATAGAGATCCACACAGACACAGAGTGAGAGACATAGAGATCCACGCAGACACAGAGTGAGAGAGAGAGAGAGAGAGATCCACACAGACACAGAGTGAGAGAGAGAGAGATTGAGATCCACACACAGACACAGAGTGAGTGAGGGAGAGATCCACACAGACACAGAGTGAGTGAGAGAGAGAGAGAGAGATCCACACAGACACAGAGTGAGAGAGCGATAGAGATCCACACAGACACAGAGTGAGAGACATAGGGATCCACGTAGACACAGAGTGAGTGAGAGAGAGATCCACACAGACACAGAGTGAGAGAGAAATCTACACAGACACAGGTTGAGTGAGTGAGATAGAGATCCACACAGACACAGAGTGAGAGAGAGATCCACACAGACACAGAGTGAGTGAGAGAGATATAGATCCACACAGACACAGAGTGAGTGAGAGAGATAGAGATCCACACAGACACAGAGTGAGAGAGAGATCCACACAGACAGAGAGTGAGTGAGAGAGTGAGATCCACACAGACGCACAGTGAGTGAGTGAGATAGAGATCTACACAGACGTCAGAGTGAGAGAGAGAGAGAGAGATCCTCAAAGACACAGAGTGAGTGAGAGAGATAAAGATAGAGATATAGAAATACAAATCTAGGCAGACATAGAGGAGTTAGAGGCAGTGAGAAAGACAGAGAGCGAGTGAGATAAAGAAAGTGAGGATTGAGAAATGCAGAAAGGGAGAGAGAATGAGAAAAAGAAGGAAATACAGCGACAGAGTTATATGGATTGAGGTACACTGGACATGTAAGACAGAAACAAGTAGAGAGAAGAGAGAGAGAGAGAGAGAGAGAGAGAGAGAGAGAGAGACAAAGACGGATGAATGAACATTGAGCGAGAGAAAGAGTTGAATAGTAATAGAATTACTTAGATACCAATAAAATGTAAAATATTATATTAGAATCTTTGTTTACAGAGTGCAATTGTTTCATTTGTCTCTTAGGAACACTCTGTGTGTAGTGTATGCTGTTAAGTTTAGACTGCTCCTCAAACATGCCACTTGAGTGTGAATACACGATAAGAAACGCCATTTATTACTTAGGCAGGATTAAGTGCATTTGTTAAGTTAAATTTCGATAGCTGTTTCGGTGTTGTGAGTTGGTACTACAATGCTGCTAAGTCGCTGCTACACCAATAGTGGAAGGTAGTTATTTAGAATTAGGTTAGCATTTTATTTCCTTTTTGTTTTGCTTATATTGTCCTATAATATATATCTATAGCCTTTATACCAGTACATACACACACACACACACACACATATATATATATATATATATATACAAATATATATATGTTTATATATATATAGGCCTATATATAAATAAAGGCCTATACATATGTGTGTGTGTGTGTGTGTATATATATATATATATATATATATATATATATATATATATATATATATATATATATATATATATATATACAGTTTGCATGTTTATACAGTATATACAGTATACAGACTGCGTAAAAAATAGGACCACCTAAGGAAAATTGTGCATAATTTTATCCCTGATGTTTGTTTATTATGTAAATTTTTGAGATTATTCCTGGTCCAAATGTTACAGATTTCCTCAATTTTCATGACAATGCATGCTGCAAATTTCGATTGATACCCTTTTTGCGCCAGGGGTATAACTGGACTTTTGCCCAACAATCCTGCTAGTAATGCGAGTGCAAAGCAACTAAGTTTATACCTTTTTTAAAGTCCTAGGCCGATCTATTGTTTTCATTTAAGTATCAGACTACTGCGGTAATCTCCACATGCTATACCGGATCATTTGGGCCTATTAGGCTAAGAATTTAGATTCTTCACAATAACCCAGGAATCTGGTCTATACTAGTGCCTTTAGGTACATAGGCCAACACCCCGAAAGCTGTAGCTTAATAACCGCAGTAGTTATTATCATCAAAATGATAAATTTTATGTTCCATTTGTCTTTAACTAAATATAGAATTTACTTAAATGTAGTTTCTTCGAGCCGTAGATATTAACGTTCAAACTTGTCTCATTTTTATGGGTCACTGTATATAGGCCTATATATTAGAGATGGGAATCGAACCGAACCCGAGCCGAACCGAACCCTAAAATCTAGAATTTTGACCGAACCGAACTCGAACCCAGACTCTGGCCGAACCGAACCGAACCAGTACCCAGACTTCCTCCAAACCGAACTGAACCAAATCCTTGGAGTTCCTCTCTTCTTCACCAGCCGACATTAAATAAAGATAGTAAGACCAATACAAATATATATATTTTTTTTCATTTACATGTCCTACAGTATCTAACAGCATATGTTCAGGTAAGGCTGATTCCGACACAAATTTTAAAAAGGTAGCGGTACAAAGGAATGGTAGCGGGAAGCGAGACGGGCCTACAGAAGATAAAGGATACTCTGAATGATACGGCATTGAAATATGGAATGAAGATTAACATCGAAGAGACAAGTGATGAGAGTATCCCATAAAAATCTGAAAATGCTTGATTCAATCTAGATGGATTTGTTCTTGTTAAATTCAAATTATGATTTTTTTCTAATTTTAGTGTGCTATCTTAATATTTTTGCAGCCAGATTTACAAATATATTATATATGACATTTTATATGTGTTAAGACTATTATTGCACCATAATATTGCACCATAGCAATGCAATAGTTTCATAACTATTTTCGTAATTTCACAATTGATCTGAGAGTTTAAAATTTGAAACCCTAAGGTAAATTACAAAGCTTATTACTGGTCAGTTGATAGAAAACAGTGTATATTATGATCATTTTTCTATGGAAGTACACGTATTTACTAAATCATCTTTATTTGACATTTTTATGTTTCTAAATTGCACTTTGTCTCTGAAATATTGGATCAAATTTTAGCCAAGACATTTCCACTTAATTATAAACGTATCTAATATATAGGCCGATAGTGACAATAAAAATTTAAAATTGATGAAGCATTCTAATTTGCTCTTTATAATCAAGGAAAATATTGCAAATAAAGCTAATTATCTATACATGTATTATGAACATTTGTTGGTCAACTAACAATATTTTAAGAAATGTACAGGAATAAATACCACTTCTCCCCTTTTTTTAATGTCATATTTTTATATTTTTATAGGTGAAAAAATGTGGCAGCTATTATGACCTAATTAATTTTTAAGCATATTTACCATAAAGAATTTTAAACATGTTTGTCATAACCATAATTATTATAAGTAAAGTTAAACAATTGCAACATTATCCAAACCAAACCATTTCGAACTCGAATCGAACTATTGCGAGTTGGAAAGCAAGCTGAACCCGAACCGAATCCGAACCCTTGTTAGAACCGAACCCGAACCGAACTTTCATTTTCAACGAACCGAACCGAACTCTCAAATTTTCAACTGCTAACCGAACCTGAACCGAACCGAACTTTCATTTTCAAAGAACCGAACAGAACCCGAATTCTGGAAATTCATAAAATTCCCATCTCTACTATATATATATATATATATATATATATATATATATATATATATATATATATATATATATATATATATATATAGGTTAATCTTGTATCGGAGCTTGCTGCCGATTGGCGCTATCCATAGCAAAGATATGATTTACCATGGAAAGGATTGATAATAATCTGCAAGGGACCTGTTAAGCGGTCTCGAAGACCGAAACCGGCCATGACACCGCTATAGAAATTTGTCGGAGGTTATTATTATTATTATTATATGATTACAGAAACGAGGAGCCTTCATCAGGTTTAATACATACTTCCAAAGAGAAATTCTAGCCAGTTCAACTTGCCCTTTTGAAATGAATTGTGCTGCTTTTTCGTAGAAACTCTGAAACAGCTTATTTTTCAATGTTGTCTTCTGGTTGGATGCTAAGATTTCTCCTCAAAACGTTCTTAAAATATTGTTTAGTTATAATAAAATATTGACTAGGTTATTAAATATATTTGCTCTAACCTTTTGACTATGTAATATTTAATATTTGCGTTCGTCAGCTGTACATGTAGTAATAAAAAGAAAACTTATTATTAGGCCTTTTCCCACCGTAGACATAATCGATCTACACTGACCATTTTTTATCACCGGACTGGCTTTCGTTTAGGACCTTACTTCTCAACGGCACATTTCTTTCGCAGATTAGTTTGGGTGAATTGATCGGTAGTGATGTGTGCTTTGGGACGTCCCTGACATCTTCCTTGGATGAGGAAGCGAACGTTAAACCTTTATTATTGTTATGACTACTCACGAGCTCTTAAACTGTGTATGGCCTATTATTATTTTCAATACTCGCAAGAGTTTAATCTTTCAGTGATAACACATTATTGATACCTGATTTCGATAAACCTGATTGCGCTAACGATAAACGTGCAAGAATCTCTAAATCACTTATTGAGAGGTTTCAGCATCATGCAAGGCCTTCACGTTCCTTAATCTACAGCCTTCAAACCACAGAGAGGTCCTAAATCCTGTGGACCGCTAGAATTCCATAAGAGCTCAAAGGTTTCCTAAGGGTCCAACTGAAGAGGCTTTAAATATTTACAGAGCTCTTCATTGCTGCACGAACCAAATGGAGCTTAGATTAACCTCGTTGTCCTATCCTTAAGTGCCGTAAAATCCTTACCACGGCATCAATGTTATAGACTAATTATTATATTACTATTCAGAATGGTATCTACCACTTGCAATGATGCATGTTTGAACCGTTAAGCAGTTGATTATGCACCCATTCATCGTTTCTGAAAATGCTTGAATCTGATATACAGGGTGAGTAAAAAGAAAGATTACACCTGCAAAAAGTTTGGATATATCAGGCTATTGCTAATATTTTCCAATAAAACTTTTACCATATACTAAGGGACCGATGTCTGATTGGTTGGCCAATTTTCATTCATTTTGGAACATAAACATAGATTGGCCAGTTATTCAAGTTTCAGCAGAGCAACCCCCCATTTTTACCTAAAAATGGCGTTTGCTACAACGGTAAGGGCAGATTGCACTTCATTGACGAGAAGGTAAAGGTGAACTCTCAGTATTACGTCAATACTTTTCTTCCGGAGCAGTTTGATGATTGCTATGCTCTTCTACCAAATGGTTTCCTCCTTCAGCAGAATGGTACTCCGGTTCATGCATCTCGTCATGCACAGGAATGGATCAGCGAGAGAAGCCCGAATTTCATTAAGAAGAATGAATGGCTCCCAAACTCTCCCGATCTAAATCCTCTGGATTACTATGTCTGGGGAATCATGCTGCATCTCTATCAGAAACACCAGCCGAAGCCTAAAAATATGACAGAACTGCAGGAAGTGCTACAATGAATCTGGGAGAGAGTGCCCCAAGCTGGAATCAACAAGGCTGTCCTAGCGTTCCGAAAGTGACTGCAGTCCTGTGCAGCAGCTGGAGGAAAGCTTATTGAATAGTCAGCAATGCTAGCAGATACAATTTGTTCTTTCTGAACCACTACAACGGCCCTTTTCAGGGCCAAAATTAAACTAAATTTAAATATAATTTATATTTACAGTAGATTAATAAATTGGGGTTGCTCTGCTGAAACTTGCATAACTGGCCAATCTATGTACCAAAGTGGATGAAAATTGGCCACACCATCAGAAATTAGTCTTTTATTAATTGGTAAAAGATTTATTGAAAATATTAACAATAGCCAGAAATATTCAAACTTTTGCAGGTGTAATCTTTTTTTTACTCACCCTGTATTTCTATCTCTGTCTGGCTCTCTCGTGATTCCTACACATTTGACATAAATTCACCTAAGGTGGAGCCAGTGCTGGAGCCAATGGCAACGTCGGTAAGATATTCGACTGCGGATCAGTATATGCGGGGAACAAATCCTGAGCTCGCCCGTCACTAACATCGCTTTCGATTGAGGAAACTACGTTAACTTTAGCGTTACTTTTTAGTGGCCGGTCAAATAAAACTGTAATGACACTGCCTGATAAAAGCACATAAACATTTTTATAAACAGATTCAAGAAAGCTTTAATGTTGTCCAGCAGGTAGGGATTTAATTTAGTAGATCGGGTAACTTTGAATTACGAGAATCAGAAAATGTTTCGAAAGGCTACAAGCTCAAGTAATCACGCAGTGATTTGGGGTTAACTTTATGTTCTAAAGATGATCATATGCAAGGAAATTACATTTATGCAATGATTTATGTGAAATTATGCGAATACGGCGGTCGAAATTTCAAAGTAACCTAAATGGTTCAACTAGAAGAGCTAGGAGAAATTTGCAAAAATAATCTTCGGCTAATATTTCTAGTAAATGGGCAAATGATGATGATGATTCAGTGGTTAAAGTGGGAGGCGAAAGGGAACTCAGTTCCCATGGCTCTCTTTTTTTCTGAGGTGCGTTCTCCTGCTAGAGGCCCATATTATATACTAGAAAACTCAAAATATATCACTGGAGGCCCGACAAATTCTGACCTTCCCCAAGCTCACAATTCCCACTTCAACTAGGCCTACAAGTTAAATCCTGCCTATTCTATATAGAGCTTGTAAAACTAGTACATAGGCATGATATCAAGAAAACATATAAATTGATTTTGTCCTACTTAGCAAATAGCATTTGCTGCATGTTTCGGTTTTAAGAACAAAACTAGACTGACAAATGTCTTAGAAGCCTCTCGGCATAACATGTAGGCTATAAGCTGGTGTAGGTTCATACTCAAGCTTCAAGCTCTTGTGGTATAATGTTCTCCATCAATATTAGATCACGCTCTTTCATTCTCATGACTGATGAATTAAAATAAGTTCATAGTAGAATTTAATAATTTTGTAGCTTACGTGTAGGATATAATTCAATTGTAATAAATGAAGATATAATAAGAGATAATAACTTGCGGAGTGATTTGTGATAGTTGTTCTTAATCTAGTTCTTCCATCAGCGCAATATATAGCCTAGAGCCCATGACCGACTTGGAGACCCACTGAAGTTACATATACACTTACTTAATTATGAGTATGTGTCCCCCTTAATTCTTTTATATTTCACTTAACCGCTAGATTCAGTCCAATTTGCAAAGAAATGAAAGCCTTGCAATGAACTAGCAAAATTTAATGGGGCCTATTCTAATTTTCAAGTAGCAATTTAATATTGCTACTAATTTGACCATACAGTCATACAGATTCATTCTAATTTACAAATATATAAAGTTATATGCACTCATTCTGGCATAGTTCTGCTCATAAAAATTGACTCGCTGTCGCTAAACGTCCTTAACGACGCATGTGCAATGTCATATGTCTCACTATGTAAATATACTAACACGGTAGTCAATATTCCATTTTTTTAATTGCACTTTATTTTCTATACTGATTTTTGTTGTTAATTTTAGAGTTTACCCATGTTGTTTTTCGGCTTGCTGAAGAATAAACCAAGTGTAGACTGCACGTGGCATAAAAGGAGGCAAAGCACTAAGATTCAAAATAAGGTCAGAAAGGGCATTCGGTTGGTGAACGCTAAGATTCCGGAAATTCTTACCAAATTTTCTAATTCCGACCTAGTTAAACTGGGATTCAAGGTAAAATGATGATGATGATGATGATGATTATGATGATGATTTTAATTGTAACGTATTGTAGGTTTAAATATTCGAGTTGGAGATGAATCTATAAAAATATAGTAAAGAAATAATAGAAAAAGAAAATGATACTAAGTAATCTCAAGTCATCATGCCATCATACAAGAACAGGAACGAAACTGGTTGTAGTCAGAAGAATTATCTTGCTTCTCTTCATAATGCTTAGTGCAATGCTATATTCCAAATCATATATCACATCAGTGGTTTCTAGCTTGCTTAAAGACATTCTAATTAAAGACGAAATCGCGTATATCGTGCCAAATATCGTTCATTTCATCTGGTTCGCTACAAATTCCAGCAAACAGATGACTTTTGTCAACTACGTGAGCATTCTCAGTGCACACAGGATACACAAAGCGGATACTATTTACCTGCACTACAACTACCTCCCCAGTGGTCAGTGGTGGGAAGCACTGAAGCAAGAGGTTAATCTCACCTTACTCTATCGGGAAGCGCCTACAGAAATCTTTGGTCAGCGCCTGGCTCATGTACATCATGTTGGTGATATCGCCAAGCTTCAAGTTATGATGCAGTACGGCGGAATATACTTGGACTATGACGTTCTCGTGGTTCAGAGTTTGGATCCTTTGCGGAACTACAATGTAACGTTAGGAAGAGAAAAACCACCAAAGTTTATTGCTGGAATAATAATCGGCAATAAAGATGCAGAATTCTTTCGGTTATGGTACGAATCTTACAGGAATAACTATCGACCATATGAATGGGATTATAACTGCGCTAAGGTTACTTATAAAATATACGAGAAAAATCGAGATCTTGTACACGTGGAGCCATATAGGCTAACCACTCCTGATTGGCTCGATAGAGATAATTTATGGAAATTCGTCATAGACTGGCATGATTTATACGTGGTACATATTATGGGAAATTGGGGGTATCCCAATTTTACTCCTGAAAATATAAAGGGATTAAATACTACATTTGGACAAGTTATGAGATATATTTATTACGGTGCAACGGCTTAATTGTATTGTATATTACAACAGGCATATAATTAACACTGAACATTAGCTTCAGCCGTCCATTACGCAGGATTGTGGTCATTGATATTCATATAAGAAAGTTAATCATACTTGAAATGGCAGATTCTACTAAGAGCATCCTTATATGGATTTAGTGTAGAGTTTTGACGACATATCTTCCTTAATTTTATTACCTATTAATTTTTGTAGGCCTATTCATATAGTTAGGGATCTTTATTCATGTATGCTGTTAAAGTCGCTAAATCCAAACGTAAAATTATAATTAATAGCCCACCAATGCCTAGCGTCCCTATTTAGTATGCTCTCTTGACTGTCAACTAGACATTGGTTGAACTTGTTACTAACTGCATAGTATTAAGAAAACACTAGGCCCAAGTGTGGTTCTATACTCTATAAATGTGTGCTTACATAGTTCCGCAATGTAGGTAAGAACTTTCTATATGCCCATACCTCGTTGATAGTTCTTTTAAGATGGTCTTTTCCCAGGATGATAGGCCTACTAGCGCATACCTCGCAGCAGAGAAGGAGAGTAACTATGCTATCTTACTCCAATGGAAATGCCTTGAAATCACTTTGTAAGATCTGTCGTTTAGTTAGGCAGGTAGGAAGAGGTTAAATACTGCTATCAGTATAAAAATAAGTTAATAAGTACAGTCAGGGTACGACGGGAACAGGCATGACAGAATGCATCAGAATATTACCAGGATCTGAGGAGACTTAGTCCGTATGGAAATGACACTGTTCAGTTTATTTCACTGCAATTGCTCAGAATGAATCTGTAAGAAGTGCGATATTTCATTGCAGTTGTTCAGAATGAACCTATAAGAAGAGCGATATTTCACTGCCGTTGTTCAGAATGAACCTGTAAGAAGTGCGATATTTCGTATAACAAGAACCGAGCTTTCGTATTACATAACCCGAGATATGGGAACAAAAACATACCATATGATCATCCATTTTAGCAGTTGTTTATAATATGATACTTTGAATGTCACATAGGTTTTATTTGATCTTAGATTTGTGATCAGATCCCGTAAGATACTTCACCAGTTCCCATTACATAGTTAGCTGTGTTTATAGTTTCGTAACAAAGATAAACCTATTACTGGACTGTATGTTCGACAGATCTTTACTTCTTCAGGAAAAATAGCTTTTACAGTTCATAAGTATTTTATTTGACGTAGTCTTTTGTTCTTAAGACATCTGTCTTGTAATAAGGTGTCCTGCTCGATACTCCTGAGGTTGCTCAGGAGACATAAAACTACTTCTTATGTACTACTACTTTATCACTGAATTAAGAGCATAATGTAAGTTTTATCATGGCATAGTGTATATAGTTCGCCTGTTTGAAAATATGTTTATTGTGTTTAATACATATATAATGTGGTTTTGAAATACTTATACAGCAACTAACTAGCTAGTTGTCAAGCTAAATAGTTATATAAGTAACTACGGCTGTAATTTCACGTAAAATAGCTTGCTGCTGTAAACCGTTCCATTCGCTATAATGTGTTAAGTGCAAAGCGTCCTAAAAGAACGCTTTTAGTTTTAAATTTGAAACTAACTATAATAAATTCAATTGTTGAACAATTTTTCTAGCTTCTCTCTTCACGGGTTTTCTACAAAACTGGTAAAGTACAGAAGTCTGGAGGGTTAAATAATTCCATCAAGAACGTTATATCAGTCAACCGATATATTCCAAACCACAAATATGGTAATAATTATACATGTACACGGATAGAAAATGAGGCTGCTGTATTTACACAGCAAATTTCCATAAATAATCCATTAATCAAAGTGGATTGTAATAACGGTGGTTTCCAGAGATTCAATGACTTTATTGTCATTGAACTGAACATCGCAAAACCGGCACCATGGAAGGCAATAGACTTCTGATGCGGTTCTGCGTTGAATTTCTTATTAATTCTTTAAGTGACTTAAAATCTGATACCGAAGAACGACATGTTAAGAGTTACGGCGCTGTATAACAATAATATGTACCAAAATAAAAATATTATTATTATTATTATAAAGCCTGAGTTTCAAAGTAATAATTCTAATATAACCAATGATATATTTATAAAAAGTAAGCCTGCAAATGGCAATAACAGTAATAGACTATCAAATGACAACAAGACTTTGTCCTTTTTACAATAATTTCACTTTAAACTACATAAACTCATAAAATTAGAAGCATAACAATTAAGAACACTAAAAACACTAGATCAAACAGTTGCTTTTTTTGTGTTTTTTTTTGGTCAAACAGTTTTTTTGTTCTCTTAGCTAATTTAATTTTACGGTCAGTTTTAAAGCAACAGCCAAACTAAACGGGATCAAATAAGTAGCTTACAACATACAGCTTACATAGCTGGTAAAGCTTTAAAGTTAATGTTAACGTCAGTTTTCTCACTCGTAAGCGATGTCAGTGACGGGCGAGCCTAGGAAGAAGTACACAATTATTAAAAGTACTAAGAAGTACACACTTTACAGGTAAATTGAAAACGCTGTGAAAAAACTGGACTTCAGAGTAACAATACACCAACATATTAATCTTTCGTGTGAAAGGTAAAAACATCCGCTGCATGATCCGCAAATTCAAAGTATTCACAGGAAATAATTATTCATATCAGAAACTTGACAGTTGCCACTCAATGTGAAGTACTAATACTTACTGTATAACCTCACAGAGCTTAGACATAGTGGTAGCCACTTGTTGCTTGTTTGCAAACATGTCGCTTATTTGCAAACATGTTGCTTGACTGCTAACATGTTGCTTGCTTGCAAACATGTTGCTTGACTGCTAACATGTTGCTTGTTTGCAAACATGTTGCTTGACTGCTAACTTGTTGCTTGTTTGCTAACATGTTGCTTGTTTGCTAACATGTTGCTTGACTGCTAACATGTTGCTTGGTTGCAAACATGTTGCTTGACTGCTAACATGTTGCTTGTTTGCTAACGTGTTGCTTGTTTGCTAACATGTTGCTTGTTTTATAACGTGTTGCTTGTTTGCTAACATGTTACTTGATTGCTAACATGTTGCTTGTTTGCTAACATGTTGCTTGTTTGTTAACGTGTTGCTTGTTTGCTAACGTGTTGCTTGTTTGATAACGTGTTGCTTGTTTGATAACGTGTTGCTTGCTTGATAACGCGTTGCTTGTTTGCTAACACGTTGCTTGTTTGATAAAGTGTTGATTGTTTGCTAGCATGTTGCTTGTTTGCTAACATGTTGCTTGTTTGCTAACTTTTTTACAACTACTGTCGTCATCATTATCATCATCATCTTCCCATGGATCCTAATTGAACTAAGGTATTTACAACTACTGTACCATTAAACTGTATCATTAAATCAGCGCAGCTGCTGCACATAACTATTAAAAACTTCTTAGCGCAAATAACGCACACAAACAATAAAACACCGGCAAACATATCATCAGTAGTAACTAGCATCCAAATACTACAGGATCACCTTCGGTAAATAACATTATTGACTACAATGATTTGTATGTAACGTCTCACACTTTTTCACATCGCTGTCTTCCTAAGAATCGGCAGTACGTTAAATCGTCAGAGACTGACTCCCTTACTCTTTCATTTCAATCCACCTCTTGACTTCAACTCAAAATTCAATTTAGATATTACATAGTACGTCTTAACTTCAACTCATAATTTCAATTCAGATTCTACATAATATGTCTTAACTTCATAACACAACTAAACGAACTACCTACTTCTAATGATAGATAGATATAGATCTACTATCAGGTCATTTTCTGATGGCAACGCGTGACTTAGATTTCTTGTTCTGACGACTCGCAGACAAATCAAAATCATCTGCAGTATCCTGCGTGCTGCACGTCTCAGATATCTTCTTCTACAATAACAATGGCAAAGCTTAAAGTATGTCTTTACTCCTAGATGGAAGCACAAGTTTCTCTTCAAGAAGACTGAACACACTCGAGCCACCTTTACAATGATAATGTTAACAATTAATATACTGCCAAACAGTCTAATGGATTGAGTGCAATTAAGCTTAAAGTATTTAAAGCTAAAGCTAAAAAAGCTAAGGTTAACGTCGTTTCCTCACTCGAAAGCAATGTCAGAGACGGGCGAGCCCAGGATTTGAACCCCGCACATATTGATCTGCGGTCGAGTGTCTTACCAACTTCGCAGTTGGCTCTGGCCAAATTTAAAAGCCTACATAAAATGGTGCTAACGATTAAATGCTTAAGCATAGTTAAGTTCTAATCTCCCACACTATCTCTTTCTCTTTTATCTAAAAATATTTGCTGAAGTAACGACGGTAGCTTCAAGACACAATTCTTGAAGCTACCGTTGTATGTCATTATTAACTTCCTAACCGGTAAAATTAATTTAAGTCTATTACTAGCATTTTAATATTAATTTTTAACTTCCTAACCAGTATAATTAATGTAAGTATATTACTAGCATTTTAACACTATTAACTTCCTAACCAGTATAATTAATTTAAGTATAGTACTATCATTTTAACATTATTACCTTCCTAACCTGTATAATTAATTTAAGTAAATTACTAGCATTTTATTAACTTCCTAACCAGTATGATTAATTTCAGTATATTACTAGCATTTTAACATTATTAACTTCTAACCAGTAAAATTAATTTAAGTATATTACTAGCATTTTAAATACAGATTGGAACAGGAACTTACGGAATTAGCCGCAGTGACACGTTGACGCTTAACTCCAGCCTTGACCTCCTGTTTCTTCTCACCCTGACTGTGACATTTCTCTTTCTTGTTCTTTCTCTTGTCAGTCTTCAATTCCTGGGTGCTTACTGCCTTCTTCAAGTGACCGCCTACATCCTAAGCAATGCAACATCAAAAGCCTCTATTGGAGACAGCAGAAGCGCTATACATAAACAACAATATAATACAAAACTATTTCACAGCAATGCAACAGTTACTTTCTTGAGTTATATTTCACCACATATATAGCCTAAAAAGATACATAAAAAGATACAAATTTGTACCTTCTGAGGAGTTCTTGAGTTACCTTCTTCAAATCGCTCGTCATCAAATACAGTTATCAATAGATCTACTTTGAGGTTCTAGAAAAGCAACATGAATATGAAGATAAATTCCTTACAGCCTCTTTACGATGATAGACAATAAGCACTCGTATAACCATCGTTTAGACATCAGATGACTGTTGACTAGTGTATGTTGAACGACTTTGGTCGAGATTCTTTAAATTAGCTGTGAAATTCAGCCGACTATTAGGTTCTATTCTTTCGAAATGTCATTCGTTAATTGAGATATATCGACTGAGCAAGTCCTGAATTATGTACGCTGAACCTATGCTCAAATGGAGTGGGTTGTGCATTGACTGATCTGGGCTTCGAACCCATGCCACTTGCATCCTAGGCGAACACTCTAATCTTTACACCATATCCCCATCACATTAAAACAAGTAAAAAACGCTAATATGAAATGATAAAATTATACACATAGAAGGAACGGATTTCGAATGACAAATATTATATGATTGTACTGGTATTTTGTTATGAAAAAACACATTTTTCTTGCAATTATTCTACTCGTAGCCCTACAGCCCAAATGAATTAGCTAAAAAGCAGGTCGCAGATACCTGACGTTTTCTAGACAGCCTAAAATATATTCCACCAATAACTAAGTAAATGTAAAGAATACTATACCCTGTTCTCCTTATCCTCTGCACGCTGAAGCTTAGAAGTCTCGACTATATCGTTGTGAGACTATCAACACAAATCACTACATCATTGTATATGGTGAATAATCAATAAGTAGGAGTAATCATCAAAATCAACTCAAAATCACTGTTGATTATAATTAAAGCTTTGGCTACTTAAATCAATAGAGTGTTACGATTAAATGTTAACAAATATTCTAATAACGGCTTCCTTATCCGAATGGAAATGAACTGTGATGAATGCTGACAGGTTGTCAGCATTCATCACAGTGAAATTAACCAATTTACTTTTAGATGTCTCTAAGAAATCGGGAAGAGAGAACAGAATATTGACGAATAACCGTTCTAGTTCAATAATTATTAAGAGAGTTTATGACATATATGTAATTAATAGCTTACATCTACGATGAGAAAATATATTATGTTCTATGTCTGCAGCATAATGTAATAGGAAATAGATTGGCAGAAGCAAAGATCATGTGGTAACTAATTTTTAGAAGTCGAATATTATCGCATATGCTCTAATGCTATGAACACGCAAGGTGTGGTTGTTATGTGTATAACCATGAACAATAGCTTCTTCGAAGCACGTAAGATTTCCAAATGGCTGAAGCCAGTGGTGATGTCGGTAAGATATCCCACTGAGAATCAATATGTGCGGGGTTCAAATCCTGGGCAGCTAGAGTAACCTGTCACTAATATCACTTTCGAGCGATGAAATTGACGTTAATAGCGACATTTTAAATTAGTTTTGGCATAAACAACTATTTAGCATAAAGAACCAATAAAACTAACGTTGTTATCAGACTCCAGCTGAAAGTGTTCAGGAATCAACACAGAACAAACACGATCCACATTTATGCTGTGAGTTTTCCTGTACATTACACAAAGTAATTTTCCTTAAAGTGACTTTCCTTGAATGTTTGCTTCTTTTTCTTACAACAATGTAGCATAGATATTACAATAGATAGATATAACAATTTGTTTCAAATATCTGAATGACCAGGCGAATTCAAGAGGAGCAAAACTAAGGAAACTTCAATAGTTAATAACCATATGTGCATTTAGCATTTTTAACGGTTTGCCACTAGCTGGAGCCAGTGGCGAAAGTCGGTAAGATACTCTACCGCGGATCAGTGGGATTTGCGGGATTCAAATCCTAGGCTCGCCCGTCACTGACATCGCTTTCGAGTGAGGAAAGGTGACGTTAGCCTCAGCTTTCTATAGGACTCTAGAAGCTAGAATATTACTATAATAATGGATGACCTTGATTTGAAAGCATTGACTTACAGCAGATCGTTGTTGGACTGGCTGTTGTTAGAGGAAGCAGCGAGACAGCCCTCAGCCTGCAGCATAGAGACGATGCACTTAGCGAGCTTCCTCGTCGTGCCTAGACGCTGCATGATGTCCTCCAGTGTCACACACAGTTCAGAGTCCTCAGCCTCTAGCGATACAGCCTTTAGCATCCTCCTCCATAGACATAGCTTCTGCTCAATCAATCAATTAATCAGGTAGTCTATCAATCAGGCTGTCCATCATCCAATCAATCAGTCAAATATTCATTGACTCAATCAATCAATCAATTAGGTAATCCATCAATCAAGCAGTCCATCAACCAATCAATCAGTCAAATATTCGTTGACTCAATCAATCAATTAGACAGTCCATCAATCAAGCAGTCTATCAACCAATCCATCAGTCAAATATTCATTGACTCAATCAAGCAGTCAATCAATCAATACGGTGTCCACCAAACAATCAATCAGTATACGAAGAGTAGAGTAAGGTCAACTGTTGCCAGAACTTCAGCATCTACTTCCATAGATGCAGCTTCTGCTCTCTAAAGTAATCAATCAATAACTAAATGTTGCAATATCAATCGCCTCGATATTTCTCTTTGAGTCTATATTAAACCTTCCATCATTAAAATAGCAGTAGTATATCTTAGAGTAAATATGCTACCATAATCTAAAGTTTTGCTTCACGCACCAGACTAGTTCTTCCTGATTTGTTTTTTTCTGATGATCAGTGAATATGCAAATGTAAACGCAATTTATACATATACACAATGCTTTTAATACCATAAGTAAGTTTCAAGGCTTACATTGAATAGCTGTCAGTCCTGCACAGCAACAGAAAATCAATGGCGGCAGACTTAGGAACTTCAAGTCATCAGCATTCTTAAACTGAAGTAGGAACTTAAGCCATGAGTGATCATAATGATCAGCATTCCAGATAGTAAAATTCAAACGAAGCATAGCTTAACCGTGCGGTAATTCACGTTTTTCTACAATCAAAACGTGAGACGTGTATGGCGTCATACTAGACTTTTTAATATTCAAATCATTAGATTTTAGTCAGAACTGCAGTAACCTGTACAGCTGCAGAACTCATTCCAACCATTGATAGATCTGTAGGATGAACCGACTCCTCATTCTCAGTCCCCTTCTACATGTAATTACGTATTGCGTTAATGCACTAGAAAAATTAGCATTGTAAATTACACGGAGTAAAATTACAAATTATTAATTTAATTAAAATTATTAATTATTAATTTTAATTATTAATCAAGTAAATTACATATTATTATTAAAATAGTATATTAAGGTCCAAAGCACCAGAACACGTAACAGGAATGCTCGTGTTACCCCGATTTGCTATAATACGCAAATATATTAAACAGTCTTACTCGATCTTAACGATTAATATAAATCAAAATGAAACCCTAAGTGTTACTTTATACGCTTACACAGTAAGCTTTAAAAAAAGAATGACTATAATTAATATATTTCTAAAGATACTAATATCTAAGCCAATATTTATATAATTAAAATAATATAATTATTACATTAAATTACCATATTTAATAGTTTTAAATCATATCAATAAGATTTAACATGCGTAATCAAAGCACAAATCACTAAGATCCCAACCAAATTTAGATACGGCATTCGGTTAGTGAGCGACCTGGGCTCCAGAAATTGTTTTAAAAATTCTACACGAATGCGGAAGGTATAATCGTTTTACAATATTCAATACTAAATTCTGGTCAAATACTTACACGGTTTAGGCCAATTTAGGGCTGCATCATTAGATGGAATATCATCATATCAGTGATGCGTCAGCAATGAATTCAAATGATAAGAGAACATTTTAATAGTTTTCACACCAAAATATGGAAAACAGTCTAGAACGAGACATGCTAAACACAAGTAAGTGTAGTGAGCAAGATGTTTGAAAGGGTCAGCAAACTGAACATGGTTACATGGTCTGTTATGTTCATAGTTATGTTCTTCTATTGTTACGTTAACCGTACAAGTTACCCCATGTTGAGCCTGGGGTGTGGTTTGGACCACTGCAGAATAGAACAACCGCAAACAAGCTTCCGCGTGTACGTAAGAGGCGACTAAGGCAGGAGCTGAGGATGGCAGAGGAGACCCAGCTCAGAATTAAATTTTTCCCTAGATTAAATGGCAGTTAATCCACTATAGAACTGAGGAAGGCAACGGCAAACCACCTCAGTACCCATATTATTCCTAGGCTATAAATCTATACCTGAGCGCAGTTGAGGCAGATGTGAGTGAGAGGCGCCATGCGATGATCAAACACCTTGAAGCACGCACCATGCTGCCAGTAATTACATGATGCACACAGTAGCATCACCCCGTCGTTCTGGTGTATAAAGCATCATGATGCACTTAACTGATTGAATTATACAATGTGTATAACACTTGTATCAAATATCATATAATAACTAATCCAGAAATTAACTAATAATAAGTACCATTAATAATAAGAATTAATAATAATAATAATAAATTCTTAATCAATGATTTAATTATTATTATTAATAATCGTTTATTTATTAATAATAACAATAAATAACAATATCATATAATAAAAGAACTATTTGATTAGTATGATAAGAAAATCTAGATTAAGGCAACGACAGTTGTCAAAGGAGATACACTGAAAAAGAAATGATTAAAACAGACTTTTTCTATTGGTAAACAAGAACGTAATGATTTGTTAAGATATCAACAAAATTTAATTAATTCTGAATTAAGTACCACACAACAACTCGTTATAAAAATGATTGCAGCTTATCAGCAGAATGACAAGCAATACCTCATTAAATCCACAAGAACAGAGCACTCCTTTATCTACCACACCGCATTCCTTCTCCTCATCTCCTTTCTCTGATTCTAAACAATAAAAACGAAATAGGTAGAGTCCAACTCAGGCCATTTTGATAAGTCATGATACAGTCTACAGAAGGTTAATAAACAATATGATCTAAACTGATATCATATTTCATCACAATCGTCTTGTTTTATAACCTCCTAATGTAATACAGAGCAATAAATAATATTTTAGTACTATTAAAGAGCTTAAGAGCATAATTTTGGCTTCTCGTTCTCTTTTTATCTTTCTCTCGCTCTGTATCTCCCTCTCTCGCTCAATCGCATTACTAACCACAGGGCAGGCCCATGGAACAACATTCTAGTCATGGCCATTCACGATAGAAAAAATAGAGTTTTAGACTTTAAGACTTGATACTTCATCATCGTCATTACTTGCAGCAGAGCATTCAACTTTATACAAGATCCGCAGAGCTTTTGCTAATCTATCCTCTACTTCAGTAGACCCATCACGTCAGCTTGATACAAGATACGTAGAGTGTTTGTTGCTCTATCTTCTACTAAGTAGACCCATCACGTCGGCTTTGTACAGTGGTACTGGCTGAGGCCAGTGGCAATGTCAGTAAGATACTCGACCGCGGATCAGTATGTGCGGGATTCAAATCCTAGGTTCGCTCGTCACTGAGATCGCTTTCGAGTGAGGAAACTGACGTTAACATTAGCCTTACTAGCTTTATAGAAGATATGTAGAGCTTTTGTTGATCTATCTTCTACTTCTTAATCTATATATCTTCTTCTGGGCTCGCCCGTCACTGACATCGCTTTCAAGTGAGGAAACTGACGTTAATCTTAGCTTTACCTTTACCTTTTCAGCAGACCTATTATGTCAGCATGGTACAATATACGCAGAGCTTTTGTTGGTCTTTCATCTACTTCAGTGGAGGATAAATCGACCCATCAAGTTCAGCAAGTGAAGGAAGTGAATCGATGAAGAACTCACGAGAGAGTTGCTCAGTAGCAACAACAGATCTCTGTTGTTCTTGTTGTGATTGGATGAGCTCACTGCTGTCCTCTATCTCCTTCTCCGCCATCTGCATCAGTCAATCAAAATTCAAAACAATCAATCAATCAAAGTAGTAAATCAATCAAAGTAATCAATCAAAGTAGTCAACCCAATTAATCAAAGTAATCTACCAATCAAAGATTTCAACCAATCAAAGTAACTAGAATCAATCAAAGTAAAACAAACAATCAAATCAACCAATCCATAATGGTCGTCGTCGTCATCATCACCATCATCATCGTCATCGTCATCATCGTCATCGTCTTCATCATCATCATCATCATCATCATCATCATCATCATCATCATCATCATCATCATCATCATCTTCCCTTATGTCACAGTTTAACTGGAGTCGAGAGAATCAACCAATCTATCAAAGCAATTAATCAATAACAACAACCAATCAATCAAAGCAATTAATCAATCAAATAAGCCAATCCATCAACGCAATTAAGCAATCAAACAACCAATCAATCAAAGCAACCAATCCATCCAATCAAAGCAAGCAAGCACAGCAATCAATCAATCAATCAATCAATCAAAGCAACTGATCACAGAATGAAACTAAATCAAATCAACTAAAACAAATAATCAATCGAAGAAACCAATCAATCATAGGAAACAGTCAATCAAAACAAACCAACAATCAAAATAACCAATACATAGATTTTTTTTCTATTGCTATCTTGACTTCTCCCAATGCGTAATCCTCAAGCAACTAGGTAGATAAAGTATGTAAATGAATGAAAAAGACTGATTGCTAAAAGAAAAAATCTTCTTACTGATTTGAGAAGTTCTAATGTGTTAAAAATATATTTAGATATCTATTTTTTATATATTACTAACAGATGATTAATTTGATTTATCGAGCTATTGATTAAATGGTAAAACGAACTTGTTGAGAATGATTGAGCCCAGCCGGAGTGATACGCTGATCACGTTGCGGCATGACACGAGACAGACTGCTCTGCATCCCTCCAGCATCTCCATCCACTCTCATGTTGAACTGACTGGCATCAGTGACCAGCCTCAGGTGCAGTCTAGTAATACACACATCTAGTCTAGTTACACATCGCTATTGAATGTCTCAATAGCTTTGGAGTAACGTCAAGAAGTTTTAAATGACAGATCCTGAGGTGAATGGAACCCTCGTGGGTTCGAATCCCAGCTGCGCTGATCTGAGAGTAAAATTTCGGACATTCACTGGATTGGTTAAAAGGAAATGGTCTAAATTGCACAACGGTTTAAACACGTGGTATTATAAGTGACATATATCAACACAGTTGATCATTTCACTATAATGCGTGTGTACTTTTTACAACATAACTCTATCATCTACAACCAGCAAGTCTAGTAATACACATCATAACTCTATCATCTACAACCAGCAAGTCTAGTACACATCATAACTCTATCATCTACAACCAGCAAGTCTAGTACACAACATAACTCTATCATCTACAACCAGCAAGTCTAGTAATACACATCATAACTCTATCATCTACAACCAGCAAGTCTAGTACACACCACAACTCTATCATCTACAACTAGCAAGTCTAGTAATACACACCATAACTCTATCATCTACAACCAGCAAGTCTAGTACACATCATAACTCTATTATCTACAACCAGCAAGTCTAGTACACACCATAACTCTATCATCTACAACTAGCAAGTCTAGTAATACACATCATATATATTACCCTCACATTATAAGCAACGATAACTTATACATCAGAACAAATGAAAAATATGGAGTCTCGCAATTAAAACACGAAGGCTAAAGTGGATAGGTCATTTACTTAGGTTACCGAACAATACACTTGTAAAACTTGCTTTAAATGAGAATAAAAAATCTCAGACAAAACAAAGAGATTGTCAAAATAAACAAACATGGATTAAATTAGTAAATAAAGATCTCAAAGATATAAATCAGAATTTGAACATATTAGATGAGAGCATCTGTGATCTGGCTGAGGATAGAGCGAGGTGGAATCAATTAACCTTGAAACCTACTGCAGGGTCCAAATAGGACGTAGCGCAGTCTTAGTAGTAGTAGTAGTAATACACATCATAACCCTATCATCTACAACTAGCAAGTCTAGTACACATCATAACTCTATCATCTACAACTAGCAAGTCTAGTAATACACATCATAACTCTATCATCTACAACCAGCAAGTCTAGTACACATCATAACTCTATCATCTACAACCAGCAAGTCTAGTACACATCATAACTCTATCATCTACAACCAGCAAGACAATATAGCATTTATGCTTCCTCGCTTTCATCCTTTCTTACAATCAGTAAGATTCAGTAAAACAATAATAGATATAAAATGCTTTTTATATGCTTACAATAGTAAGCATATATAAAATGCTATTTTGAGTAAATTCCACAGTAGTCCAAGACAAGGCAGCAACCAATAATAAACCAAGAATATTAAACTTGGAGTTAAATCAAATACATAATAAAATACAATATAGGCAGATCTTCAATTACAATGTGCACACTGAATGGCTCATTGAATAGAAATAAGAAGATACACTTTGGAGGTAACTTGGCTACATCATGATTTTCTCAGTGTTCGAAATAAATTACCTTTGCCTAATCTATCTTAGATATACTTGTATAGCCTCTGATACCGGCAGATTGGGCTTTATAATATGCAAACAAGCCATTCGATTGATAAAAAGAGATGCCCAGTTATAAAATAACATATCGCAGTAATATCAATTTAAATAATTTACTTAACGTTTCTTTCATTAACATCAGATAGGGAATATTTGCTCAAAAGGGTCAGAGTTTCTTTTAAAAGTTATCAGGCTCTCAGCCCCTTCAAAATGCCTAAATATATCACATAATATCTTCATCAACAGAAATATTGTACATAGTTCATACTCTATTCATATTCCGCCAGATTGCCTATAATAGTACCCCAGAGGTTTGGATATTTTCCCTTTTGACGCTAAGCTTAGATTTATAAATATAGAAACATTGTCATGCAATAAGATACACAGATATAAAATCTTTTGAAACTCAATATACTATAGTATATATATATATATATATATATATATATATATATATATATATATATATATATACACACACACATACACACATGTATTGTATATGTGATTATCATTATGAACAGGCACATAGTTCTACAATATGACTGATTGAAAACACACCAGACGTTTACTTAAGCTATCTTTTAAAACTCACTTACTAATCAAAGTTAAACTACATTCAAACAGAACGTACGTATTGATTGCATAAAGTTAATAACTTTAATATAAACTGAATAACCATAAAACAAACCGAATAACTACAAAATAAACGGTGTAATTATAAAATAAACGGAACAACTATAAATTCTACTGAATAACTACTTAATAAATTAAATAACTTTAAAACAAACTGAAAAAAAATATTTATTTTTCATTTTATTTTCTGGTCATAAAATAAATTTATGACCAGAAAATAGATTGAATGGAACGATTAGTGAACAAATTAAATGAATAGTAAAATCTGATTAATATGCTTGAAAGCAATTATTGCAGCAATACCAGAAATAATACGAATTAAGCTGTTACTATGGCGAGTTAAAGTTGAACTTAACTTGTGGCATTAATCAATGGATAAAGTGAAGAAAAGGATTCAAAAGCCCTTGCAAGACGCTGTGTGAAATAATCACAGCAGACGGAAATGTATGCAGTAGTATGTATGAATAATAAGGAAAAAGTGACTAAACAGCAACACAATATCACAGACTGTATCATGAGTCTCATTGTCAAATTATCTAATTAAACTACAATTACTTTATCAAATCAACTAAACTAAGCAAATAAACTGAAACAAACAACTTTTTAAGTTTTAAGCAACGATCGATAAGGCTATCGGTACTTACGAATGGAATGCCTACAAAACAGTTGACAATTACTCAAGAAATGCGAGATATTGAGATACTATCAGCTCAAGAAATATTTTGGGCAACTGGTGAGTTGAAGTCATAGACGAGGCCTCATCGGGCATTCAATTTAATTTTTCCTGTAACTTGTACGGGACATACAGTTTTGGTAACTGACTAAGTTCAAACTTCAAATAATTTCAATAATTTCAGGATACACACTGTATCTCTACCTCATAAGTAAGCTGTTGCGTTTACATAGATGCCTATTTATGAATTTATATTTTGATTTAAAGATAGAATGAGACAGAACATTTTAGAAACTAATAAGTATTCGGTTAAACAAAAGACACTGTATAAAAAGCGAAGTTAAAGGCTAAGGTTAATGTCAGTTTTCTCACTCAAAAACAATGTCAGTGACAGGCAAGCCCAGGATTTGAACCCCACACATACTGACCCGTGGTCGAATATCTAACCGACATCACCACTGGCTCCAGCCAAATATGCTTTCATGCGATTTCTAAGGAAGCTTTTGGTTAACAGTGCAACACTTAAACTTCAGTTCAGCAAACAAATAAATCAAAATATTCCTCCTTTATTGATTATCAAGAATCTACGCAAATTGGCATCTAAGAAGCCAAATAGCTAAATCTAAAAAGATCTAAACAGCTCAATGCGCAATGCATTATGTAATGTCATGAAACCTTAATGACTGTTCCTGAGGTCCTGTGATAATTCCCAGTAGAGCTGATCAGACAGTAAAATCTCGGATATCACCCTGGACTTAGAGTTTAATACTAAACTAAACTAAATTAACATATTGTTACACTGTTGCACAAATATTACAAACAAACACTTACTTCTACTCAATAAAAGCAGACTTTAATTTGCATATGTTTATGCATCACATGAATCAACAGAACTCCTAGCAACATTTGTAAATTTAAATCTCATATGAGTGAAAGGAAAGGATACCCTTAAAAGCAAAGCGCTTCTGAGAATGACATTAAACAACCTCAAAACGTTTAATATTTATCTTAACTGCTTGTGTCAGGTACAGCTAATTACTATGCCTCCATTATAATTGAGATAACTTATCAATATAATATTGCACCATAAGTATTTGGGTAACAGGGTTGTTTTCGCAAGGAATGACGCCCCTGCCCAGTAAATGTTAGTCGAAGCAGAGGAAGGCATAGGGGTCCACCTCGTCATAAGCATAATCCCCCAAAGAATAATGGTATATCAAAAGGAATGTTATAGATGATTTAAAGATCCACTTGAATGTAAATATGTAGAGGGAAACGGATGATAGAATTGAGTGAGGCATTATATACCATGGACCTGCCAGTAGGCA
This sequence comes from Enchytraeus crypticus, assembly GCA_905160935.1. Lineage (NCBI taxonomy): Eukaryota > Metazoa > Annelida > Clitellata > Enchytraeida > Enchytraeidae > Enchytraeus > Enchytraeus crypticus. The sequence goes on along the minus strand of CAJHZI010000470.1, from coordinate 3,027,048 downwards.
GTGCACTAAAAGATAGATATGCCATACCGTATCAACGTCTCCTATCTTAATCTTGATGGTCTCTGATTCAAATTCAAATGAATTGGACTCTGAAGCTTTGAAACCAGGCGGCTCATACTCCGGAGGCGTGACTGTAACATAACAAACAGCATCCAACTATATCTATCACACCTAAGAATAATAATGTTCAATTAATGAGCTATTGTTATTTGTTTTAGAGAGACTGTGGGATTATATAACTTAACATAAAATTGCATAAATAAATCATTAAAACTAGCTAAACTGTTTCAAGTGTTGCAAGAAATGTCCCAACAACTCTTTATTAAGGAATCATTGAGATATAGAATATTAGATATACTAAAACGAAATTAAATATACGGTTAAATTTACATTAGCTGTAGATAACAAATACACTAAATTAAATCTACAGATAAATTTGAATCAGTTCTATAAACCACACTAAATTAAACCTACAGTTAAATCAAAACCAGTAACATAAACTGAAAGTAGCTCGACACTAGACTGGAAACAATCGCCATCTGCTTACCATCATCGAAGTAGTGAAGTTTCATGGTGATGTTGAATTGACTGGGCAGAGGATCAAGAGTCTGCACGAGCACCAGTAGAGTTCTCATCAGCTGCAGCGTCGCTCTCCTCGTGTCCTCCATCCCTGACTTCTCTGTAAGCTTTCTCTCATCACTGTCGTCAATCAAACAACTTGCTTTAATTAACAGTTCACTCAACTAGGACAGAGATGATTTGAGACAGTCTACTTGTATCCCGACCCTGGTTCAACTGGGATTCAAGGCAGAATGATGATGCTGATGATGAATAGATCACTCAAAAACAAACAGCATTCTTGATGCGCTGTATCAAGCAAAACAGCCAGTGATGATGAATAACTTAATGACGATCAAGTTCAATCAATTAATTAAAGTCTAATCAGTTAAATTAATTAGAAGATAATCAAAAACTGGAGGGAATGCAGTCGATAGTAGCTTAGATAAACCTCATCTAATCCTTATCATCACCAGTATTATAACTTACTGGATAACACTGTTGTAACACTGCATGATCAAATGAAGCGGCAGCTCATTAATGCACAGCAGACCCTGATGAGAGAGAGAGAGAGAAAATAAAGTGAATTCAAATAACCTACACAGGCTTAAGTCTATTCAATTGTTCTGAAGAATATTAGAGAAGTCACTGTCCAGTACTCTATATAGTAGAATAAGAAATTCTGAATATAACAAATTGTACGATAAATTCTTAAATGATTTAATGGCTTAATAGGAGGGTGACCACCTTCTAGAACACATCAAAATCCCTGACTTTTCCAGTATAACTCGACATTTCTATCGCCCTCACACCATCGACTCTCTCTCTCTCTCTCTCTCTCTCTCTCTCTCAGAAGAAAATGCCAGAATTGAGTTCCAAACATTAAACACACTGATATATAATTTCATATTGTTAGATCTGTATAAATTTATGTAAAAACTATGCGTCTTGAGGTTTTTAAATTTTTATAGTGAACAAGTTAACTAAGCTTATATTCTGCATACCTCAGTCTTTTTCCTGATTATTATTATTATTTTCCTGACTTTTTCATGTTCCCTTAGCACTTTCAAATTCCCTGACTTTCCAGGTTTCCCTGAAGAGTGGTCACACAGTAATTACTCATAAGTCTCTATAATATAATTATGCTCATTTCCAAATATTATCAGACTTACCGATAGATTTCCATAGATGTCCCTTTCACATATGAGAACCTAAACGAATACGCCTCAATAAGAGTCTGCAAAAACAATGCATAGGCATACCATAAAACTAATTTATTTTAAATATATATAACAATTTGTTTCCACTGCTTCCAAAACTCTCATTCTAAAAACGTAAGAGCTTAATACAAGTTAGTAGACCATTTTGTTATAACTTAAACGAGTAGTCAACATTTTTAAAATTTCAGGTTAACATCATAGGCCAATTCCCAAGCTTAAAAAATATTCACGACGACGAAGCACACTCAAGCTACCATAGCAGATTCCCCAATCACAATATTTGAGTTTAAGGACCTGTAAACATTATGCTCATTAAATACACAGCCAACTCAGAATAGACAACTATCTATCTTATTGTTGCTACTACTTCAGTGCAAGATTTTTATTATTGTTTAATATATCTCTATTTTATAATTACTATTGTTATTATTATTAACAGCGAAAACTTACATAACAGTGTCATGGCCGAAATCGGTCTTCGAGGCTACTTTACAAAAAGTATACAATACCGAGTCCAATAACAATAATAAGCTATATAAAAATTACATTTAAATTTATATCTAAAAATGTATACATGTAAGTGGAATTTTAAGTCATCTAATTCTACCTAAGTAATCAGCAATTACTAGAAGTACTTCTTTTACTTCTAGTATTTAGTGATTACCTCAGCAGAATGTAATTGCTTTTTCTGCTACAGCAAATAAGAATTTAGATAATAGACCAGCAAGTTTCCTTTTGTAAAGGGCAAAATTGGAAAAGTTCCTCAACGTACTTCCAATGATCAGCTTTCTAAAGAATCATCCTGTACATGCACGCTAATATTTAAATTCAATGAATTTTAATAACATGAATTTTCCATGAATAAATTAATTTCTTAGCACCATGATCTATTGCACCTTCATCATACATGTGTAGTATAGTTACTTCTTACATCACATATTCTATTAAAATACTTCAATACAAATATTCTACTAACGCTGGTATCCTGGGGATTTCGATAGATCTGCAAACAATAAAGTTACCAAACTTTTAAAATTTGTTTCAAAATCAAAAAATTTTAAGCATTTTAATCTTCAAGAACTGGGAAATTATACATTACATTTTGCCAAATAGAAAATATTCCTGAAATAAATATCATGAATTGAGAGTTCCTTTCTGCAATTTCTTATTAAGAAATAATTGCCAATAATTTTTTAATACACTAATCCAGAGCCATGTTCTATCAATGCTTCTCTCTTTTTCTTAGTAATGAAACTTCCATGGACCTGCCTTTAGGCAGGTCCATGGAAGTTATATACCATGGACATGAAACTTCCATGGTATATAACGCCTCCACTCTGCTATGTCTTCCGCATTCCTCTTCATGTAAACATACGAGTGAATCTTTAAATCATCTAACATTCCTAACCTCGGCCTGTCTCTGCCTCTATTTCTTTCCATTCTGCCTTCTGTAACCTCTTTTAGTAGACTTTTCCCCCTTAGAATGAGTCCTATCCAACTCTTCTTCCTATTTTTTAATACATTTATGAACTGTGACTCCTTACCTGTTCCAAATTTGTACCATTTATTTTTATATTAACTTCACCTTTATTATGGGACACTCTCAAAGCCCTAAGTCCATATTTGTTTATATTGATTATGAATCAGTTGCTTAAGGGAGTTATTAAGGAGGCCCATGGTGCATGCTATTTGCAGATGATCTGGTCATAGTAGGAGACACTGTGGAGAAAGTAAGCGAGATGTTGGAAAACGCGAGATAGGCATTGGAAAGTAAAGGACTGAGGGTGAATAAGGAAAAATGGAGCATTTAGAGAGGAAATGGAAGGGTGAGATGATAAACGGAGATCGAGTAATAAGTCAAGGTGTGGAGCTAAAGAAGGTAAGAGATATTAAGTATTTGGGATCTGTAATAGAGGATAATGGGGAGTTGGAAAAGGAGGTTACTAGCAGGATTCAGGCTGGATGGGCAAAGTGGAGGGCTGCTAGTGGAGTGTTGTGTGATAGGAGAATCCCACTAAGACTGAAAGGCAAATTTTATAGTTCTGTGGTAAGGCCAGTAATGATGTATGGTTCGGAATGTTTGGCACTAAAAAGGGAACATTTTCAGAGTTTGCATGTTGCAGAAATGAGAATGTTGCATCTAATGTGTAGAAGAACTAGGAAGGACAGAATGGAAAATGAATATGTGAGGATGAATTTGAATGTTGAGGGGATCGGGGATAGGTTGGCTCAGTCAAGATTAAGATGGTATGGGCATATTGTGAGAAAGGCAGATGAGGATATAGTAAAGAGAGTTTAGAGGGAAGAACTGGATGTTAAGCTTGAGAGAGGTAGACCACAATTGACTTGGGTTTCGGTAATTAAGAAGGACATGAAAAATAGGGGATTGACTGATGATATGGTGTGGGACAAGGAGGACTGGAGAAAGTCTATTCGTATCCCGACCCTGGTTAACTGGGATTTAAGGGAAGATGATGATGATGATGATGAATGAGACCTTCGACGCATGAGGTATTAAACTGATTGTTCTGTAATCCCAGCACTCCACTGCATTGGCTTTTTTTACGAATAGGAATCATTAGTGACTTAGTAAAGTCACTCGGCTAAATACCTGTAGGCTTATTGTACACTTCCATATATCTCCAATAACCTATTGAGTGTTTCACCTTCCAACATTTGCTAGAATTCTCCAAAGCTTCCATCAATAGCAAATTGTTTAAAAAAACAATACCTGCTACATTGTGGCTGTGACTGCTTGCCAAGACTAAATGGTCTTACTTAAATTACATGAAACATTAAAGTACTTGGAATCTGGTTAAATTACATGTTAACTTCAAATCATTACCTTAAACAGTAAGTAATATATTTGTATCAAAGTGTTACCAATTATTTACTTAAGTAAGTAATGAATAATAAATTAATAGACATGTAATCCTAAAATTGATTCTGATGTTGGTTATTTCATGCTGCATCTAATGAAATAAAATAATATGTAATAATAATAACAATAATTACCCCTACTGTCATCATTCTCAGCTGCAAAAAAAACACAAAAACGTTACTATAATCGTACTAATTGTACAATGTAGCACATTATATATCATGCACATGTAGGGCTTATAGGCATGTATGTACCTATCCATTTATGTAATATACATATATACATGCATATCTCTCTCTTAGTGCACTGCCTATTAGCAGATCTATGATATATAACTCCTCCACATATTTCTATTCTCTGTTTTTCTCTTCATATCAACATACAAATTAGTTATCAAACCATCCAGCATCCAAAGTCTTTGTCTTCATTTAGCCTTTATTCCTTCCATTCTTCTTTCAATTACCTCTTTTAGTAAACCATTCCCTCTCACTATATTCAGTTCTTCTTTCTATTCCTTGTGATAGTTATCGATTTGTCTATTTATGTCAACCCCATTTAACACTTTTTCGTTCATAATTTTGTCAGTACATTTGATCATCTCTGTTCTTCTCCACAGCCACATTTAGAATGCAACAAGCTTACTAATATCTTCCTTTCTTAACGTCCAAGTTTCACAACCGTACAGGAGGTGGTCCACACTAAAGTCTTTACAATCTTTATCTTCATGGGTTTCTTGAAACTTTTTGTTAGTAAAAACTAACTACTGTTAGTATCTTTTGGATATTCAAGTATATATACTTGTATATTGCAGGATGATATCACAATTATGTTCTCTGGTGAAGTGAAAACAAATATAATTCAGCAGATACAGATAACTAACAAAAACGAGCTTTTGATGCACAAGCTCCTTCAGCAATAATATTGCTACAGCTGCAAACAACTTAGATGTTCTCTGACAATAAACAATTTGAATGTTTCAATTATATAATCTATGTACACATTTTACACACATTATTTAATTATAGGCCTATATACATGAATATATCTAGGCAGAGCTGATAGCATGACGTCAAATTGTCCCACTGTGAATCAGTAGGTGCATGGTTCAAATCCTGTGCTCTCTACATCGCTGAAGGTTTTGGAGACAAGAAACTGACGTTACAGTCGGCTTTAACCTTTCTAACCTTTAAACTCAACGCCAACATAGCTCTGCGTCATTAGAACATGTAGCACAAATCTATAACATCAATATTCAGTTAAATTTATGTTACATAGTTTAAAATAAATAATAATAATAAATAAAATTTAAATAAAATTAATGAACACATATTTGATCATCATGTTCAAAGCAATTACTGTAATTGTAATACTGGGCTGAGCCTTCGGCTTGTTGGCAAGTTGTTCGACAGTGGATCAGTTGATGTGGGGTTCAAATCCAGTGCTCTCTCCCTGTCACTGACATGTTATTCGAGCAAGAAACTGTCATTAAACTTGGCTTTATCCGTATAAATATCTAAATGTATAAATTTGTAATGCAAACAATTTCAGATTGCTAATAAGTAGTAGTGTAAATTCACATGTATTCTTTTGCCAAAAACTAAACCTTGAAAGAAACCAAAGCCAATTTAAGCCTGCATAGTAATTATTAGCAATGCACAATAACCGGAGCATGAAAGCCATTCCACTAAATTTACCAACAAGTTTGGTTTATTTTTACATAAGTAGATTCTGTTTACAATTCGATTTTCTACACACAGGATACTAGAGATTATAGATGATAGTGCACATACGTATTTCTTGTCTATGGCATCAAAGACTCCTCTGAGCCACACAATAACCTGACTAGCCCCTTTAAATGAGGCATCATTCTTCAATATCTTCAGAGTTAGATCTAAAGCATAACAAATATTACACAAAACATTCAATTTTAATTATGTAACCAAATTTTAATTTAACACAAAATATATTTTATCATTATTGTTCTACAAAGCTTTTTAGACTCACAAAATTGAGCAAGAAAAAATATAGCAATCACTAATTATAGATTGCATCTATCAGTTCATCATCAAGAGTTAAATGAACATATATAATAGCACAAGCCTACCATCGACGTGTCTTTCTCCAAAAGCTTTCTCTGGAAATATATTTCTCAGATAAGAGATGTTCGAGATGGCTATCGCCAGAAGCTTCTTCACAAATCTCACTGATTCCTGCTCCGATGTCATCTGGTCTGGAAAAGTGTCGGACCACTGCAAAAAAATTTTGATATATCAGTTACATATAATATCAGCAGAATTGTCATCATACTGTGATTACGCAAACAAGTGTATATAAGATTGCTTGCTACTTTTAAAACTCTGGTAAACCATTAGATCATCTTTTCACGTCCAGTATGGTCCACTCTTTAGACGAATTAAATGCTGTCTTAAAATTTGTTATCAATTTAAAGTTGGAAGGTTAAAGTTAAGTTAAATAGAAGTTCTGATTGAACTAAGAAACACAATGGTATACGATTTTTCCAACGATTTCCAATGCAGGTATCATAACTTTCCAGTACAAATTAACAGCTCTTCTCTTTGTTCGTATATAGTTAAACACATGACATACCGCATGCGCTACATGGTTCCCTTCTTATGGTTGATGTTTTTGTAGCTTTCGTTAAGTCCTCTTTAACTCTTTTAACTCTTTAATTCATCTGCTTCCTATGTGATCTTTTATCAGAATGTTTGTCCTTACTCTTGACTACGAGACTTATCATTTTAGATCGATGCATTTTAATTAGCAAACGTATTCTTGAGGTATAGAATGCCTGATATAGCAATATAATTATATTATCCTTTAGAAGTCCAGAATTTTCTTTGAGCAAGTTACCAAACAATTTTGTTTATTGTTTTACCAACAATTTTCTTTATTGTTTTACTTAGCTTTGCCGTGCATGGTCCTATCCCAGCCAAAAACCTCTATATAATGCATATGGACTTTCAACTCTCGCGAAAAATAACCAGTAATGAACTCATATAAGCTAAGGAATAAGCCAAGGACCTCTAAATAATAGCATCTAAGGTAAACAACTAGAAGTACTGACTCAGTCCACAACTCACCTATGTTTAATAGCATTAACAGCATAAAATATTTGCTCTCTGGTAGAATTTGATTTAATTAAAATAAGTCCATTTTAATATAAATAAAAAGCAATATTTTAGTGAAATATAATTTCATAGTTTCATGCATTGCCTTAACATATAAATAGTAGGCTAAAGCACTAATTCTCAGAAAAGATTCCAACCCAATTGCTAGCTAATTCTCAGTGTAAGAAATTGCATAGTACATTTTATTGACAAATAAATTTATGCAAAAATTCCTAACTCAATACTTCAGCATTTAAGGATTAATTCACATTTCAAAGTGAAATTGGATAAAATGCAAATTAAGGTTATTTACTTATTGTTTTAATATAAAATCTAATAATAATTACAATTATCATTATTATTTTTTCTTAAATCCTAGATCTACTACGATACGGATAGACCTTCTCCACGCCTTTCTGTCTCAAACGATATCATCCCCTATTTTTCATATCCCTCTTAATCACCGCATCCTAAGTCAGTTAAGGCCTACATCCCTCAACAAACTTCTTCAACTTAACTTCTATTTTATCTCTCCGAACTCCCTTCACTACATCCTCCTCTGTCTTATTTACTCCATGGCTATACCATCTCCATCTTGACCGAGCCCTAATTATAATTATAATTGTCAAGTACTGAGTCAGTACTTCTAGTTGTTTAACTTAGATGCTATTATTTAGAGGTCCTTGGCTTATTCCTAATTATAATTATAATTGTCAAGTATAAAGTAATAAAAGTTATATAATAATATAATATTGCAGAAATTTGACAATTTGCCTGCAAAAGGAAATAAATACGGCAGCCTCATAATATTAACTAGCAATTGAGGATAGAGCTAACATTTGAAGTAGGGAGAGAGACAATGATAGCTAACCATCATTTTATGTTGAGCAAGATCAGATGATGTAAAACTTATATAAAATAAAATTGACATAAATAATATTGGGTGTCTACCTATTAAATTTTACAAAATCAATTTATACTGATTGAATATTGTTATCAAATCCACTGACAATTACTGATTTCAACAAATAATTGTCATTGGCTAAATCTTCTTAAAAATAGGATTAGTGCAGTAGAGAACATACTTAACTTCTGCATGGTTTATCATTTGATGAAGACATCAAAAACTATTTATATTATTGATTTTAAAATCACATTATCTTACCGTTTGGCCACATTCTCGTGTCTTGTGGCAAAGCTGAGTAGCAGACATTTTGCAGAGCTCTATATGTAGTCAATTTCTAGTTGATTATTAAATTTAAAATAAATTTTATTTTCCCTAAAAAGCAAAACAAATTAATACGAATAATTGACTCACAAAAACTATTCTGCTTAGCTAAAACCATATTCTTAAACTAGTGCCAGCATTTAAAATCGAAAATAACAGGATTTGATTCCAAATCTCCAACGATTTGATAGAAATGTCAAAAAATCAGAAATGATACAATTGATGGAAACCCAAAGTTGATATGCATATTTTTGAAATTATCGGCATTACCAAGAACTATTATTGTTGCTATTAATATTATTATTGTGCCATGGCCAAAATCGGTCTTGAGTATGCATCATAGAAAGAGTTCAATAAAATAAAATTATTAATAAAATGAAAATTTACAATATGATATTGAAAGCATATGACATAATAATGATATATGCTATAAGGATTACCAGTGGTAAAACTAAGAATTAAGAGCTAGGGAACAGTCAGAAACTTTCAGGCCCCACTGTAATGTATTTACAGATCTCCTAGTAGGCTTACCTAGTATGGGCTCTTAGCCATGGGTGTCCACACAATGTTAATAATGACGCAAGTTGCGTCGTTGACAAAATACAGCAGAAGTGAAGAAAGGTAGAAAGTTTTAAAAGGAGGGGCAAAATGGAAAAATTGTGAGGCGTCAGTCAAGGAGTGAAAAATATGTGCATGCATCATTGCTTTCGAGGGATGGACACCCACTGCCCCGGACAAGAGAACGCATCCCAGAAAAATAAGAGCCAGTGGAACTGACTTCAACTGTGCCCCCCACCACTTTAACCACTGAGGATTATATATATATATATATATATATATATATATATATATATATATATATATATATATATATATATATATATATATACAAATTGCAACATTTAACCAGCAGTAATAATAATACTAGATTGTATATATGCGCAAAGCGCTGAAATATCTAGTTCGTTTTCGCCAATTTATTTTTGTCATTTCTGTTAATTAGTCCATCTCATCCACGCGTTATTACGCTACATCTATAAAAGTGTAGGCTTAATGATCCTAACTGGGAGAATTAAGAATTTACCTAATTTTATTAAAACTATTTGAAAACATTTACAAATAGTACATTTCTGCGCAATACAAAACATTATACTCAACAAATTGGCAAAATGAGTCATTTTTAAAGTTTCGTTATTACATCTAATCTCAAAGAAAACAACTTTATATAAGGAAGGTTTTTTTAGTAATAATGATTTTATTAATGATAATAATATTGAGATAGGAACTTCTGCAGCTGAGAATAAAGGCTGTTAAGTAAAGACCTAATTCCATTTAACATTTAAAAATTAAAAACTACTAATTTGATTTGCTTTACACAGAAACATGTCACTAATTAATTGACACTGCGATTTTGGTTTAGGCTTATGGTAGGGTGGTACAACTAGCACTTGGCTTAGGGTTCGAAGGTGTTTTTAAAATCAGGTTTCACTTTAAAATTAAAATTTGCTCGTCTTTTAATGAATTCTCAAGATCTCCAGCCACGGACCTATTTCAAAACATCAAACCGGTGTTTCGTAAACCACTGAGATAATAACATTTCACTTCAAACAAAGTAACAGCAACAACAACAGAATAAGAATGTTACTGTCGTCCACGACAATACTGAACCCTATGGTATTAAGTCCGATCCGATGAGCAAAAATGTGACGTTCAAAAACGGTGCAAACCAAAATCCGGGAATTCAGTCCAAGAAATTATACTAGTGGAATGGAGTCTTAGTTAATAGATCAGTTCGGTAATTGAAAACATATTTTGTTGTATGGTAACACTGGTTTGCTTATGTTGACATCTGATACATAAATTTACATGTAAATGTAATGGGTCTATATTATAACTTCGTTATAATGCATGCATACCGTTATAATGGGTGAAAGAGTTAAACTATAAGTGTTAAGTTATTCTTTAATTAATATACGTAAAGTAAATAACATTTCTAAAGAAAACTTGTATTAGAAATTTTATGAGGAACTAGTACATTTCAATAGTATTCTATGCAGTGTTTACTTTTTCTAGTCCACTGTTTATATTTATCCACTTTATTTATATTTATATATTAACTATGGTGTCCACGATGTTCTATTTATAGCTATTACCGAAAAGATCTATTACGCTGGAGCGACTATGTATTCCTTCTCGCAGTAAGCTCTCCAAACGCTTCTTTCAGCACACTGCTCCTCAGATCTAAAATTCTCTTCTTTCCACTTTGCGCACCACATCATAATCTTCTGATTATCCTTTCCTTCTGTATAAACAGTTTCTTAGACGGTTGAAGGCTTTTCTCTTTGACCTCTCCTATTCAACCATTGCACAGGGACTGAGACCAACACTTAAACTTCCATTTCACTAGTACCCTTCCTTGGACTGAATTCCTGGATTTTGGTTTGCACCCGTTTTTTGACCCCACACTCTGCTCATCGGATTAAATTTGGTATCATATATTAACCGCCTACGAAACTTTTCCTTAGGTAGGTAAAGTCATAGAATAAAGAAGAGCCGTAGAATAATAATAATAACACACGTTATAGTGAAATGATCAACTACGTTGATATCTATCACTTTTAATACCACATGTGAAATCCGTTAGGCAATTTTGTCCATTTTCCGTGTAGCCTGTCCAGTGAATGTCCGAGATTTTACTCTCAGATTAGCGTGGGTGGGATTCGAACCCACGAGGGTTCAATTCACCTTGGGATCTGTCATTTAAAACTTCATGACTTATCTGCACCTCTAACCATTGCGCTATTGAGACTTTCAATTACTGAATGTCTCAATGTAGAAGTGTCAAAGGCAATCTCAACCATTGTAAACATTGAGTTCAAAAATTGCAGTGATGCCAACGACTAATTCTGCTAGCCGGAGGTAAACAATATAAGCTGATCGTTATTTAAAGGCATAAAATAATGAAGTTTTTGAACATTTGCAGAGCTTTTGAACGATAATGAAACACTTTAGTAGCACATTTATCGTCACATATATCCTATATATCGTCATGACAAAAACTTATTTGAAACGAAGTCCTATTAATTGGATGTATATTTTTTATAAAACAACATGCAAACAAATTTTATTTCAAATATTCCCCGTTCATTAGATTTCGGATTTATGGAATTTGAATATCCAAACGCGCAACAATACATCGATCTTAAAACTGTTTAGAAGCCGACTATCATGAAATAAATCTGAAATTACAGAAATTACTATTAAATACACATATGACAAAGGGGCTTTGCTTACCCTCACGTTTAAATGGAGCATGCTGGAAATTAAGTCGCTCTTGTTACAAAACTGGTATCGCTGAAATAACAGTCATGCCATATCTACTTATTTTAAAGATCTTTGGGTAAAGCAGATCAGGAGAGGATGAAATGTGCGCAAAGTGGAAGGAAAAGAATTTAAGATCTGTGGAGCGGTATGGTGGAAGGAGCACGGATGAAACAATCTCAATCTCGCTGTCTCTCTTTCTCTTTCTCTCTCTCTCTCTCTCTCTCTCTCTCTCTGTCTCTCTCTCTCTCTCTCTCTCTCTCTCTCTCTCTATATATATATATATATATATATATATATATATATATATATATATATATATATACACTGTGTTTTTATAACTGATACCCCATATATGTTTTGCAATAAAGTCGTAAAAAGTTGACCGATGTTCTTGAAATTTGCAGTACTTAACTAGCAGCCAGTTCTACCAAATATAGAGAAATTTCGTTTGTATATCTTTAAAAATGTTGAAGTTATTGTTTAGCAAATAGGAGTGGGGTCAGATAAGAAATTTCCAGTATAGGATTACGGTATGTTACGCTAAGCGTAAAAATATCTCTATACAATAATAGCGAACACGTCAATTAAAATTTCTGCTACTGCTATTTTGCAAAACGACGTAAAATACGTGCTGATATGTTCTTAATAGACAAAATTATTGAACTTTTAATGTATAGCTGTATCTGCCAGCTGTAGCCAGATATCTAATCAGCCTGATTTCCTAGGAGATGAAATCGTTTCTCTTCATGCAATGCTTACATTAAAAGTTCAATAACTTTGTCAAATAAGAACATATCAGCATGTATGTTAAGTCGTTTGAAAAGAAATGATTGCTCTTCAAAATATCTTTAACTGAAATTTGACATGACGTTTTCGTAATTATTTTATTGAGATAGTTTTACGCTGCTTGTAATACGCCCGTAATCCTGTACTGGAAATTTCTTATCTGCCCCACTTCTATTCACAAAACTATAACTTTCCCAATTTTAAACATATTTAAACTAAATTTGTCTATATTTTGTATAATTGGCTGCTGGTCATGTCCCGTAAATTCAAAGATCATCGCTCAACTCCTTACGACTTTACTGGAAAAGTAATTTGGGGTACAGTTATAAAAAGTAGTATATTAGAGATGGGAATTTTATGAATTTCCAGAGTTCGGGTTCGGTTAGGTTCGTTGAAAATCAAAGTTCGGTTCGGTTCGGGTTCGGTTCTAACAAGGGTTCGGGTTCGGTTCGGGTTCGGATGGCTTTCCAATTCGCAAGAGTTTGATTCGAGTTTGAAATGCTTTGGTTTGGATATGTTGCAATTGTTTAACTTTACTTTTAATAATTATGGTTATGAAAAACATGTTTAAAATGGTTTATGGTAAATATGCTTAAAAATTAATTAAGTCATAATAGCTGCCACATTTTTTCACCTGGGTAAAAATATGACAATGAAAAAAGGAGGGAAGTGGTATTTAATCCTGTACATTTCTTAAAATATTGTTGGTTGACCAACAAATGTTCATAATATAGATAATTAGCTTTATTATTGTATCTGAAATATTTTCCTTGATTATAACGAGCAAATAGAATGCTTCATCATTTTTAAATATTTATTGTCACTATAGGCCTACATATTAGATACGTTTATAATTAAGTGGAAATGTCTTGGCTAAAATTTGAACCAATATTTCAGAAATAAAGTGCAATTTAGTAACATAAAAATGTACTTCCATAGAAAAATGATCATAATACACACCTTTTGCTATCAACTGACCAGTAATAGGAGTCGTAATTTACCATATGGTTTCAAATTTTAAACTTTTAGATCAATTATTAAGTTACGAAAGTAGTTATGAAATTACACATTGCTATGGTGCAAAATTATTTACTCCAGATAGCCTTAGCACATATAGAATGTCATATATAATTATTTGTAAATCTGGCTGCAAAAATATTAAGGTAGCACACTAAAAATAGAAAAATTCATAATTTGAAATTAACAAGAACAAATTCACCTAGATTGAGTCAAGCATGTAAGATTTTTATGGGATACTCTCATCACTTTTGTCTCTTTCATGTTAGGCCTAATCTTCATTCCATATATCATTGCCGTATCATTCAGACTATCCGTTATCTTCTGTAGGCCCGTCTCGCTTCCCTTTAGCATTCCTTTGCACCACTACCACTTTAAAACTTGTGTCGGAACCAGCATATATATATGCATGAATATATTGCATTTCTTTCCGTTTTTTACTGTTTCAAATCGTTTATTTGTTCATCTTAGCACAGACTATGTACACAATAGAACGTTCATGCAGTTAGATAAACCACCAAGCAATACGAAAGAGGTTACCATAAAAGAGCCAGAGCTCTCTGCGGTAATACCATAGTTAGCAGCTATAGCTTTATCACTCTCCATGCATTAAAGTTGCATGAAGAGTGATAAAATCTACACAGTCAATATTGTGAGGTATATTCGTAGCCGCGTAACTTCGGTTGACAACTACTTTAGCAACTTATATAAGCAGGCCTGTGAGCGCCAGCTACGGTTTTCAGTCTGTTCGCTAGTTAGCCATAAGTACTTTATTAAAGTTGCACATGTAACGTAACGGAGTATTGTCAACATTGACAAAATTTAAGCGCGTAGTAGCGGCTCTAGTTAAACTACTCATGACGATCTATTAATAGCCAATTAGACCAATGATTATAAGTAATCTAACAGTTTAGATTTTGTTAGTGATCGATAAATTATATTATTAGACGAAATGTTAATTATTACCGTTACTTATATTATGTCACAGACCTTAATTACGACTTTGATTTCATTGTTCTTCAATTTTGTTATGGACGACAGTAGCGCTTTTAATAGCTGTACCCCTGGTTCTATCCGGCCACTGAAGAATAGACCAACCATAAACTGAGTGTGTGGTAAAAGGCGACTGAGCAAGAACTGAGAAGGCAACTGAACATATTAATCTCATGCTGCAGGCATCATTTAAAAATTACTTAATACTTAGTTTATTGCGATTGAGTTGATCAACTTTTTTGTTGATCAACTCAATCGTAATTTGTTAACAATCTTAATTGGCTAATAATAGAATGTCTAAATAGCGTAGGGGTAACGTCATGAAGTTTTAAATGACAAATCCTGAGGTGATTTGAATCCTCGTGGGTTCGAATCCCGGCCGCGTTGATCTGAAAGTAAAATCTCTGACATTCATTGGACTGGTTATACGGAAAATGGTCTAAATTGCCTAACGGATTAAACATGTGGTTTTAAAAGTGATAGATATCAACATAGTTGATTATTCACTATAATGCGTGTTTGCTTTTTTACTTTTTAGTGTATTCTCTGGACGTTATAAGATTTAAATTTTGTTGATGTTATTTTATTACTGTAATTAATTTATAAAGATTTATGCAGTTGGAAACTGTTTTGTATCCATACGATAATATTTGACCTGATAGTGGCTAATATCCAGTTCTTGTTATTCGACTTGTTAACAATCTTAATGCTTGTACTGTTGCAAATTATTCGCTCATAAGTATTTTTAGTAGTCTGTAATAAATATTTAACTTATTAGTATGAGCCTTACATTAAAAAATAAACTGTTATTTATCCAATGAGCTTACAGGTGATAATGTTCAGTATATGCACACTAGCATATTTAACCTATTTAATCGTTGCATTCCCGTTGTTTCCGAGAAACTGAAAAGTAGATCACCCGTAAACTACACATTTCGTAAGAGGCGACTGAGCAAGAATTGAGGAAGGCAGCGGGACACCAACTCAGAAAACATATTATAAATTTGCAATCCATAGGCTAGATGTTGATAAAGGGTAGCTTTTTGTGAAGGGATTAGCTTGCTAACCGGTGGAGGAGTGCTCTTTAAGGAGCTTGAAAGTAGCATGTAAGTATAAATTTATAATTTTGACCTGCCATCTGGCATAACACTAGAGAGAGGGAATTACTATATTATGCTTTTAGGTGGGCTAATTAATGCAAGTCTAAGAATTGGATAATAACGTAGCAGAAAACCTATCTAACTACGCGAAAATATAAATTAATTGCAGATCTAAGAGTATATATTTTCATTAATTGTTAAGTGAGAGAAGTTAGCGAGGAGAATAAGCTGCATGTAGGATTACCATAGTCTCCGGTGTACGATGATCAAATCCCGGTGGAAATATTCTCTAGTTTCAGAAACTTTCTTCACATCATCATCGCCGGACACCCCTGAAGTGGTTGCATCAGAAGCTCTGGTTTGTAAAGCTAGTAACACGGGCTAATGAGACATACTAAGATAGCGGTGCTTCTGACGCTGATTTCTGCGGTACTGCTAGGTAAATCAATCTTCTTTGTCATTCTAAAACTGTCTAGGAAGGGTGTTTAACGTCAAGGTGTGTATTAGTGTGTTTGACATCAAGGTTCAGAAGCGTCAAGGCTTCTCTTCAAGACGATTTTGCTACAATCGCATAGATTGGTACTAGTTTACTCTTGCGCTTTTCGTTCGTCAAATCACGCAGCAGTTTAGTGCTGTGAAGCGAGGGGATACTGCCCTATAAATATGGTCCACTGCACAAATTTTCTTCACATGTAACTAGGAGTGTACTTCTAAAATTTCGTATAATAGCCTACAGTAAACTGTTTAAGAAGGAATAAAGTAGTTTTTGAATAGTTATTAAATTATCATCATCCTCTTTACTTGCTTCCCAGTTTAACAAGGGTCCGGAGTATTCAGAACTTTCTCTAAGTAGTAAATTAAGCAGTGTAATGTAGAATTCAATGTAGAATAATCGCTAGTATCTTTTTTAAATTTATACAGCTTTTGATTTGCTGCATTCTATATCTATGCATCCTTGCGTGGTTTGGACTTGTATCTTTAGACTGGTTTCTGATTTTCCACTTTGCACCGTTTTGGGCGCTCTTTTGTTCACCAGCTTGGATTTGTATCAATAGTGCTCGATGTTGTCATTGATGACAGTAGCACTCTGATTATTGTTTTGCATTGTTATATACTCAATTTTGAGACTGTCATTATTGCTCGCAGCCGCTTCCACAGAAGATGATACCGGAGGAGGACGACTTAGAATAAAACCCCGGGGAGATAAATTCTGGCGCCCACTAAAAGGTTTCGTTCTATTCACGTGTGAACTGTACGCAGACAACGGCACGAACCAAGAAACGGACGCTGATTACGAGGAATTCAACTACGATGATAATTATGGGTTCTCGGACTCGAATGTTACTGCTTCCGGAAACATCAGTGCGTCGGATATAGATAATCTCAGTCTGAATGTAACTGGAATATTAGACGAAAGCGCGATTCACGAAGGTTCGAATTCTAGTCTGAGACTGACGGGAAGGAGAAGGAGACAGGATAGGAAGGAGCGGAGGAAGGAAAGGGAGACACTGGAACACTCGACGTTACACTGGCTGGATAAAGAAGGCTTTGAAATCAATCCGGGTTCCAGTGAGACCAGGTCAGAGCTACTAAAAATCGAAATTAGATCAGTTGCAACAAAAGTTTGTTACTTTATTATATTATCAAATTAATCCTTTCAACTTTATTCAAAACAATAAATCTGTTCAAGGTTAACACGTTAAACATTAATAAAACATTTCTATGCGTTTCGATTACTTTTTTTGTTTTCGGATGGACTGGATGATGTTAGTTTCATCATTTGATGATGTTGGTCTCATCTATTACTAATAGGGATTATTACTGTCTAATAGATACTGTCATGCTCTTTCCCTTGAATCCCATTTAACAAGGGACACGAATAGACATCCATTCCTCTCTGCCCCACACTATATCATGTAAATTGTTCCATTCGTTTTATAAAATTTCGTAGAAATTTATGGAACCTAGGCGCTCACCAACCGAGTGCCCTTTCTCACGTTGGTTTAGATCTTAGTGACTTGTCGCCTTTTACGACAAATGCAGTCCACGGTTGATCTATTCTTTAGCAACCCGGACACATTACAGGTAAATAAACAGTCTATCATTAAATAGAAGTAAACTGCCTTTACAAGTAAGGGAAACATTTGGTGACCACGATAGCTATTTTAAATTAATTATTGAACTAACAAATCAATTTAGTTATTTCTGGGTTAAGTTTTCTAGCCAAAAGAGGAAAGATTTTCATAAAAGTCTAATTGGGTTTTACTTTAAGGGTTCTACTTTACCATTTTGAAACTCTGAAACCCTGTTCCCCTGAACCCCTGTTTCATCATATAAAATGCGAATACTCAGAGTGTTGAATCCTAGTTTTAGCATATAAAAATCTTATGAAAAACTTTGTCAGGAACATACGTCAGAATGGAGACTTCATTTAAAGCAGTTTTGGATGCGCTACGATTTTCTTGAATACTACGCTTAGTATAGTATGCGTGTGGTTTTATTAGAGTTAAGTCACTCGAATGTTTTGTGTAATGTTCTAGAAAAAACCAACTGTTTGTTCAAGTCTGTCGAAGCATTTTTCGTCGGCATGATTATGATGAATGGGTTACGCGATGAGTTTAATTGTGCACATCGTTCGCAAAGTTCGAGCTGAGGCTGTGAATGCATGGCACTGGCGATCCGGCGTGCGGCTGACTAATTACATGCTAGAACTTAAAAGAAGATTTATGCCTTATCCGCCAGTAGTTGTGCAAGTTTATTAGGCCTTTTTTCAAAAATTACCTTTTAGTGAAAAAAAAAATGTTTCAGTGACAAAATTTGTGACAAATTTTGACAGACATATGACCTCATATCTGTTGCTTAGCTGAAAACCAGAGAGAGAGAGAGAGAGTGAGAGAGAGAGAGAGAGAGAGAGGGAGGGAGGGAGAGTCATTGCATTATTGAATATCTTATTGAGCCGGTAGCATATAAGTAGATGGCCCGACCGCAGATCAGTAGGTGCAAGGTTCTAATGCAGTTCTTTCTCCATAACTGACTTGCTTTCTTACAGAAAACTAAAGTCAAGCTAATAAGCTTTTCTTTAGCTTTAACGTTACCTTCATGAGTAGTGGCGTTTAGCGCAGGTCTTATTCTTAATACTTCGAGACCAACGCGTTGAAATTAAAGAGACGATGATTTGAATTTGCTGGAATTGCTTTAACTTTAAAGCGTAGCTGCTTCAGTGTAAAACTTTTGAGCCTAATCGTGTTGATCTTTAGAGTAGGTTTGTTGCGATAATTATTAATGAGCGATACCTAACTGAACGCTGTTGCAGATAGCATGGATTTAATATATCCTTATATATATATATATATATATATATATATATATATATATATATATATATATATATATATATATATATATACAGTATGTCCATAATTCGCCACTGGGGCAAACAACACACATTCATTGCACAGTGAAACTACATAAAAGAAACAAAATGCAAATACATAGTGTTATACTGTTTTGCTAGTGGCATGGCTGTTAGGTGATTGCGTCATAATAAGATCTTTCACATTTCAGTTTTAAAAACAAGAGTTCTTCGATGTAAGAAATATGCATGACGCTATCTCACGTGCCTAATAATCAATAAATAAGCAAAACCTTTGTAAAGTTGAACTTTGATTTTTTAAAGTGTATGTTTTATATCTACAGAGACATTCTCAGCATAACTTATTCCTTTGCATAAATTTGCACGATTTTGTTGTCTTCTTGGGTCTGTTTTCTGTTTAAAAATAGCTCTCATCATTTTTCTCTCTCTTGATTTAGTGTTCTGCCTAGTACAGGTTCAACATATTTCTCGTTAATGTCTGCTTTCACTTGCCATAAGAACATAAGTGTGACGAATAAGTTGATCCCACTGTAAACGTTGAGCCTTTTCCAAATCTACTGTTGCCTTTAGCTTGAAAAATAAAACTTCTTAGGTGGCCGTTGTTTTACTTTGGATTCTTATCTTCTTGATTGGTCACCATTTTACGGCACGTGTTGTTTGCGGTTGATAAGTTCTTCAGGGGTCAGGGCCCTGCGCCGTAAACCTTTTCTACTAGCGCATAATTCTGAAGTTTTTTGGAAATGTCCATATTTTTAGGTTTCAACTGATCAATTATTATCCTAACAAGCAATAGCCTTGCTCACTTCTCTCTGTCTGTCACACTCAAGAGCTCATCACTCAGGGGATGGCTTACCATATCTGTCTTCCTATCCACGTGATCTGTCAAGGGAGGGTGTACCATGTCTGTCAGGCTTTCTATAAGATCTATAGGCTATCTCAACAGTTATTAAAAGCCCATTCATTAAATTCTGTGATTAAACTGGATGATTTAAGTGATCGAGTTTAAACAACTATTTTAGAACCGTCGTCGTCTCATTCTGCCTCAATATACTACTAGAATTAATCTGGTGCTTCGAGTCTTCCAGCCTCGTAAATACATGTAGATCTCTAAACATTAGGCGTCTGGCTTTTAGTTGATGCTATCCTATATCACAATACTCGACCAGTACTTATAGTATTCAATACACTAAACTGGTCGACATTCCTCAAATGCCCTGTGACTCAAAGAAATCAGTTCAGATTTTATTGCTTTGAGTGTTAATTGATATGCCTGCGGCAAGATGTGCCTTTCAGTCTATTATTCTTAACCCCGCGAATACACTGAATATCTACATGAGCTAAATTAGCTTAGCTTTCATACGAAATGATGATACGTTGCATTTGACGTTTGTTTGCAAGGAGTCTGCAAGAGGCGTCCATGATTGCCTTATGGCGAGGAACCAGACGTTAAATTGTTATTTATTGATTGATTAATAAATATATTATGGAAATAATATGGCAAACGCTTAAAATAATTGAACAAGGCCACTGAAAAGATGAGTCTACCTTCATCGATTGGCCAAACTTATTCGACTAGCATTTGTATTTTTGTATCAATTACCGGATAAGATATATCGATTATGTCAGTTGTCAGATAGGATTCATCTATTGCATTATTATAAAAACTGAAATTTGTACGATAATTGGTGTAATAACACAAGCGATTAAATTGACCTCATAATTAAGGATGCAGTAAGACAATTCCCCCGTATTGTGTCCGGGACAATTGAAGAATAGACCAACTTTAAACTGCACGTGCCGTAAGGAGCGAACTGAGCAAAGGCAACCACATCAGTAGCCATACTACTCCCAAGCTATAGTATACAGGTGTGGATAAGGCTGGTTAAGGTAAGTTTTTGTGAAGGGTTTAAATCGTTAATCGATGGAGTGCTCTTTAATGAGTATAAAAGTAGAATTTGAATAGGAATATGTACTTAGAATCTGTCTCTTTATAGAACACTAGAGAGGGAGAGAGAGAGGGAGAGAATAAGAATCTTTATCGACAACTCGTTACTGTACTACCGCAGTTGCCAAATAAACTTAATCACTTATCGAATAACTAAATCATAATAATAATAAAAATAATAACAATAAAGTAAATAATAATAATAATAAAGTAAATAATAATTAATAAACAATAATAATAAATTAACAATAAACAATAATTAATAAATAAATAAATAATAATTAAATGAAATAATAATATAATAATATAAAAAAATAATTGTGAATAATTAACTAATTTAATCGAAAGCTGTAGTGTGTCGGTCATCTAGAAAAATATAATCGATTGTCTGAATTCATCAGCAGTCAATCTTAACTAAACTAAACTAAAACTAAACTAAAACGAAATTAAACTAACCTAGTCTTTTAGTTTCAGCTTTAATATTCTCGAATTAAGAGAATATAGGATATGACATATGAGAATATTCATTTTGTTTAAATTTTATCATACGCAATCCTATTTCCCTTCGTAGTTCTAGACATCAGCATGAACGGTAAAGACGCATCGTTGTGGTGTTTAGTGCGATGAAAGGTTGAGAACTCCTGAAGTCGTACCACCTGTTGAGTACACATCTTCAGAAGTTACGACTGTTATTATGATGTATATCAAACATTCATATGATCTGAGCCGACGTTTTCTGGGCAAAGAACAGCAAAGGCTTAAATGAAGTCCAGATTTTTCAGAATACCAGTATTACAAAGACAACTTTGCTTAAGAATTTGCACATTGAACCTGATCACTCGAGACAAAATGAGGAGAGGCAGAGAGAGTGAAAGAAAGAGCGTGCTTAGTAGAAATCGATAAACTGTGTTGGACGGGTGTTTAGCCTTGTATCGTAATAAGTTCATATCGTCGACTGTACAAAACCATTTATAGATGTGAACGACATAGTTAAACGCTACTTATAGAAAATGAAGTTCTGTATGCTGCAGCATTGACGTATATCTCTAAATCAATGTAGACTATTGTTTTGCTATGCAATGCTATGGTATATTTTGTTTGTGTTTTTCATCTTTAAGCATTAAACGCGTGATGTATCGTATTGCGTGTATTCGTATTAGTAGAACTTGTAGTATTGGCGTGCATTGTGTCGTATCGCATGTTTATAGTACCCAATATTATAAACGGAAAGATATTAGTAATGCGAATGTTGTATCGTTTTCTAGATTATCATATTGAATAGGTCTTAGTAATACAGTCTTGATGTATTCGGTATACAGTTGCTTTAACTTGCTTATTTTACCATCAGCATCTGTCAAATTCTCATCTTGGGTATAAAGTGTAATAGTCTTTGACCAGTTCTCTATATGTTTTTTACGTTTAGTAGAATATTAGCTGTTAATGGTTTAGTTTTCATACATTTGTGACACCATTACGGTGCTGGTATTGTTTAGGCTACGAACAATATTTTTATGCATCGATACTACCTGTCCATCTGCATTAGATACTAAATAGACTAACTGTTTTATGCATCGCATTAAATAATACTAAAAATATCCTGTGTATGCATAGTATTAGATAGTAAATAATCTGTACATGCATGAAATAAACATGCATACATAGTTATTTAAGGGTGTATGTTGGTAAATGCACGTCTGTCTAATCTAATTGGGAATGAAGTAATTAGTATCATAAATTATTGAAACGATATATACTGTACATATTATGTACCAATTATGGCTGTTTACACAGCTGAATTATAGTATTAATGGGAAATTGCATGGGCGTGTAAGTCTATACGATGTTCCATTGTCGCATTTAATGCTTTGGAATATACAGACCGAAGAATTGTCATAGATTCTGTCTACTTGTTTGGCTAAATGAGTGACAGTAATTGAGACTACTAGCTAATAGCACTCATGCTAATGGCACTCATGCTTGTCCGACAGTGCTATCATGTTGTATGGAACGAGAGAGCGAGATGTGGTTTCTACAGAGTCTCCTTCCTCATGCTAACTCAAAGAGAGTTTGGAAGGAAGAGCTGGATGTTAAGCTAGAGAGAGGTCGACCACAACTGACGTGGGATGCGGTGATTAAGAAGGACTTGAAAACCAGGGGATTTACTCATTATATTGTGTGGGACAGAGAGGATTGAAGAAGGTCTATTAGCATCCCGACACCTGGTAAACTGGGATTTAAGGGAAGAAGAAGATGATGATGATAGTGTTATATATGAATTGTAACGTTAATGTTATAAACTTAATATAATAAGTATAATGTAATAATAAAATGTAAATAATATATAATATAGTGTAATAAGGTCTTCATTTTAAAATATAATATATAAATATTAATAATTATTTTAATATTAATATTATTGTCTTTACTAAAATAAATTAATTTTTTTAGTAATTAAGTACGTACCAGTGTTACGAGGTGTGCCTACTAGTTTTGATTAAGCAAATGGTTAGCTTACTTGTACTGCTATACCTAGAGGTCCTAGACCCTATATCATGGTGTGAATAGTTAGATTATATAATATACTGCTATAGCTATGGCATTGTGTGAATGTTTAGTTTATACATGTATATACTGCTATACATGTACTTTTATCATCGTGTGATTAGTTAGCTTCATGTGTACACTGCTATACCTCTAGCATCGTGTGATTAGTTAGCTTCAGGTGTACACTGCTATACATAATAATATTATCGTGTGAATGCGACTTATCTGAAAGATCTTCCCCGGTGCTGTGACCTCGACATTGAGCGGTATTGTGCTGAACTATTCTTGTGCAGCACTCGTTGCTGTTACGTCATGTCGAAACGTTTAAGCCTGTGAAGTATTCACCGTTGAAAGCTTTGTGACATTCACTACGATCTGGCGCGCATTCAATGCTTTACGTCTCTGCGTTATTCATCAATGCGTGTTTGTGCGGTGCGAGCGCTTCTCAAGCATTATCTGTTAATTTCTATTTGCAACGTGGGTTAGAGTTGGTGAGTTGTTGGAGAAGGTAAATAGCGTCATTACGCTGCTAGCCTGCAGCGATGCATTCACTGTGAATTATTTCTTTTTGTGTATTAATTCTACAAACAGAAGCCTAAATATAATCGTGTCTTGTTTGTGTGGTAGGAATTCCAAGGCTTTCAGTTATAATTCAATTATTAAGGTTAGTGACGCTTGCGGTGGCTGCTGGGATAATGGTAATGATGTCATTTGTAAGCTGGGTACAGTATGTGGCGCTAGGTACAATATGTGGCGTTATGTACAATATGTGGCACTATGTACAATATGTGGCGTTATGTACAATATGTGGCGCTATGTACAATATGTAGCGTTATGTACAATATGTGGCGCTATGTACAATATGTAGCGTTATGTACAATATGTGGCGTTATGTACAATACGTGGCACTATGTACAATATGTGGCGTTATGTACAATTGGCGCTATATACAATATGTAGCACTAGGTACAATATGTGGCTCTAGGTATGATGTGTACTGGCAGTGCCTCAATACCGTAGATTTTAACGTCTGCTTTTATCGTCGACTACGGTATTAGGTACCCTCAAATAGTAAATAGATATTCAAGTCTGAAATTTTGAGTATTGTATTAGATCCGCTTCATATCATTAGTCCACGAAAGCATTGAGGCGCTTTTAATTTCTAAAACATTTAATGCTTTGCCTTGTGAGCCATTTAAGGCATTTGCCTGATGAAGCATTAACCTTAAGTAGTGTTGTTTTATGTCGAGCTGTGGCTTCTTCCTAAGATTTTACATTATTGACCAGTCGACGAATATTAAGCTGTAGCCCTATGGGCGTTTCGTGTTTTGAATAGAACTCTAACATCACTCAAGATCGATTCTCAATACATTGACTGTTATCATATTGATTTTTATCATATTGACTGTCATCGTGTTGACTCTTATCATATTGACTCTTAAGTTTATTGACCCTCATCATATTGCATTTATCAAATTGATTCTTATCACATTACCTTGTATTGTTATATGTTACTTATTGAGCACTTTATACCCATACACAGTAGATTCCTGGGAAATTAATTCAGTATAGTACGGATATGTCTTTATAGGCCATTGTAATGTATTCATGCTAGACCAATGCAATATGTACAAGTACACATATAGCACATGTACTACATGTATACCACTACAGTGTCTGCATACTATACGAGTGCAGTGTGCACGATAGATCAACGCAGTGTGTTCACATTGTGCACGATAGATCCACGCAGTGTGTTCACATTGTGTATCATAGATCAACACAGTGTGTTCACAATGTGAACACACTGCATTGATCTATCGTGCACAATGTTAAGTTAACATTGTGCACGATAGATCAACTCATTGTGTTCACATTGCGTACCATAGATCAACTCAGTGTGTTCACATTGTGTACGATAGATCAACGCAGTGTGTTCACATTGTGCACGATAGATCAACTCTGTGTGTTCTTCAATTGACCTGCATACACATTCCATACAGTGCACAGTCTATTGCAGGACAACACAAAATATACTAGGTATACATGGTATATCAGGCATTTATGGTATATCTGGTATACATGGTATATCAGGTATACATGGTATATCAGGTATACATGGTATATCAGGCATTCATGGTATACATGGTATATCTGGTGTACATTATATATCAGGTATTCTTGGTATATCAGGTATAAACGGTATATCAGGTACAATCTATTAATTTAGCTCTGTTACTTGACATAGGATTTCAGCTATGACGTCAAATTGGCCGAGATTGGATATCAGGTTTAGCATAATAATGATTACTACAAGAGACACTTGACTATCTAACATAATGTTACACGTGCAATAACCTGGAGCACTAGATAAAACTCTGTTAAACTAAGATAAGCGATTTACAATAACCTAAAGCACTTGATAAAACCCTCCGAGATGAGCGATTAACATTTCTCTCATATTTGTTAGATCTGATCTCAAAGCTCGTTCTCGAAATCACTGCTTAAAAACTCAACGTCAGAGGTTCTATTAATTAATTGTTACACGATATGTCTACTACTATCCACTGCGATAGCATACTATCCAGATCTTGGCTTCAATGGCATCTTGCTATACATTGCTTTCTATAGTGATTCTATGATGCTATAAAATTGAGCTTAGCATTGGCTGTATCGCAAATCCAATTTAATTGAGTGTTCAATTTTTGAAAGTCGGCAGATTTTTAAAATAAGATTAATAATAATAATAATAAAGGTTTAACGTCCGTTTCCTCATCCAGGGATGATGTCAGGGACGTCCCCAACAGCATACATGACTACAGATGAGCCCTACCATTGCATGTCAGGTAAATACCAAATATCCTGACATATGTACATGTATAGTATATAATATATAACATCAGTAAGTCTAACTAATTTCGAGAGATTGGAAGATATGTCGACAGGCATATTTGGTACCAACTACCAAGGCAACAGAAGATTTACGTAGGCTTATACAAAATAAATAAGGAAGATTGCATAAGTACAATTGCACACATGATTTAAGTAAGAACTTGCGTCAACATTAAAAGTTAATGCTTATATAGTATTTCTAGATTTTAGAGCTTTGCCATTGAAATCTTCTGCGTCATATAAATTGGTTACCTAAAAATTAAACTTAAACTTTCAAGCCTCCATTACGTCAACACTACTAAACATATCGATACAGAGCTTCTATTTGACCTGTAGGCCTATCGTTTACGTGCCAATAAGTTCAACACGCTTTAATAACATTTCGGTAAATTAGCAACGTTATCCTAAAAACAACGTTGTTCGGTGACTTTTTCTGGCTCATCCGGTATAATTAGAACTGTGACAAGGAAGATGATTAACTTACGAGCTGAAGTTCATTTGAAGCAATTTCGACTCCTAATTCGTATTCTCTGTACATAGTTTAATTACTTATTACGTGTTAGACTGAGAAAGATATTATCTTTAAATATTTAAACGCTGCCAAATGTCATTCTGTTCGTCTTATATTCTTAGTTTTAAATGGAACTTAGTGAAAATGATAGGCTTGGCATAACTTAAAAATCTGTAGCAAAAACTCTAGTTATATTTCTTTATTAATAGTAAATACTACTTATAAATACATTTAAAGCATTTTGTGGTATACCCGAAGACTATGGATCTTCGAAAGAAGACTAGGGTTCCCATGGAGACTAGGGTTCCTATAGAGACTAGGGTTTCCATAGAGATTAGGGTTCCCATAGAGACTAGGGTTTCCATAGAGACTAGGGTACCCATAGAGACACCCTAGAGACTAGGGTTCCCATTGAGATTTGCGTAGAATCTGCCATGTGGTAACTCGTGGAAGTACCGACAGGTGTGGGCAGATATGATTCGCAGGAAATTTATGAATCAAGATATTCTGAAGTGTTTGTTCAGTATTTTGATTGACAAGAGTCAGGGGCGAAACTGGGGTCGGATTTTAGGAGAGTTTTTGATTTCAAACTTTCTAAAATGTAAAAACAATTAATTGACGTGATTTTTTAATGTTCAAAATGATCAAATTAATTGTTTTATTTAATTATATTATTTTCCGGGCTACTTTTCCTGTCGCTCCCACCCATCCAGCAACCCCACATACAGCTTGAGCCGCCATTGTGATGTGTCATAGCAACTGTTGTGGTGTTACATAAGTTATGTTGGGAGTTTCCTGGAGTAAAATTAATGAGCTGACAGGACTTGACCTTGTACTTGAACTTGGCTTCACACATTGTCTGTGATCCTAACTGGCTTATTCTCATTTCTCATTGTTTTCGGTCTTCGAAATACTTTTTAAATCATTGAGTCTTGTTAATCACGTAGTACGCATAAGTACATTTCTTTTGATCCTGTTTTTGTGCTTTTGCTAATTTCTACTCTTTCGATGACTAAATATACCCTATGATTAATCATACATAAAGTTCTCGATAACTTTTTCTTTACATTTACAGACTATAAAATAATGTTTCGAGCTTTCTCTAGCATTATTACATAGTATAACAAAAATGGAGCATACTGATATTACTTTGATGAATGTATGTAATAAATAATAAATAATAAATGAAAGTAAAATATTATTTTTATTGAATGTCTCAATTGCGCGATGGTTAGAGGTGTAGATAACGTCATGAAGTTTTAAATGACAGACCCTGAGGTGAATTGAGCCCTCGTGGGTTCGAATCCCAACCGCGCTGATCTGAGAGTAATATTACTCAGATATTCACTGGACTGGCTACGCGGAAACGGGCAAAATTTCCTAACGGATTTGACATGTGGTATTAAAAGTGATAGATATCAACGTAGTTGATCATTTCACTATAATATATGTTATTATATTACTATTTGATAAGAATTTTACTGTTTTATTTATTCAGCCTTGTTTTCGTGGAGAATGAAACTCGGGAAGTTGGAAAGATAACCCTAAAGCTGTTCATCACGCACATCCAAAACCATCACGCCGGCTTCTACACCTGCTTCGAACAAAGAAACGGACAGAAAACTAATTTATCAGCAAAAGTGAAACTTATGCTCTACCGTAAGTTACTCAATGAAATTATTCTAATTTATTGTCACGACATGGAAAGTAATAATTCTGTTTTCTATGTAATAAAATTTTTTGAATTAATTTATGCATTAATAAGTCTAAGAAATATTGTGAACTAATTACCGTGATAATTAGTGTAATAATCTAAATTGGTGACAATAATAAGATTCTAATAGATGATTTAATTGTTGATATTTTTATTTGTTAATATTACAGCTGTCCTATACATGTAGTTAAACAAACGTGTTCTGTTCAATAATCATTTATGTATCATGTAACTCATCGGAGCTCCATGAGTCACTGGACTCTGCTGCTCTTGTCTGTGTTTGTACTACACTTGGTGAGGGAGGTGAGAAGTGGGCGATGAATGAATAAATGCCCGTAATGAGTCAATGGAAGGCTCGGGGAATGAAAATATGGATAATTAAATGGAAAGATATCACGGATAAACAATAAATGAATGTTTAAGAGAACGTAAGCTTAGAGTTTAATTGTTTGCGTCTGAAGCAGTCTTTAGTCATTCATTTGACTAAAAATTAGTTAAAGTTATTCAATATTTTATCGTAATATTTATTCGTTTACGATTATCCTTGTATTTTCAATAGTTTAGGTGTTAAGAGAGCTAATGCTTTAATTTGTTTAACATCGTGTTAAGAGTGCTAGTGTTTAATATCGTATTAGGAGTGCTATTGTTTAACATCGTGTTAAGAGTGCGATTACTTAACATCGTGTTAAGAGAGCTATTGTTTAACACCGTGTTAAGATTGCTAGTGTTTAACACCGTGTTAAGAGTGCTAGTGTTTAACATCGTGTTAAGATGCTATTGTTTAACACCGTGTTAAGAGTGTTAGTGTTTAACATCGTGTTAAGAGTGCTAGTGTTTAACATCGTGTTAAGAGTGCTATTGTTTAACATCGTGTTAAGAGTGCGATTACTTAACATCGTGTTAAGAGAGCTAGTGTTTAACACCGTGTTAAGAGTGCTAGTGTTTAACATCGTGTTAAGAGTGCTATTGCTTGCCAAGTAGCGTAGTAAAATATTTACGGTATGTTATCGCGACGAGGTGGAATTTATGTATACAGAAATCATCATGACAAATAATATGATTAATGTGATAACAGATAGCATACCGACACTTGGGAATGAATTTGCCATTTGGATATATCTGTCAAATATACAATAGTAACGGCTGAGATTTTAAGATAGCAGCTGTTGCTTTGGTATATGAAGAGGTGCTACATTTGTTGAGTAAATGTATACGATTATTCAGTAAGGCACCGAGGAATATTTTCTATGATTTTTATAGTCGCATAAACTAACTTTTAATAAAAGGTTATTATGATTTCTTGAGAATATTTTAAATGTGATAGATGAAAAATAGTAACATTACAGAGTCAGGAAGCATTTATATGCTTGTTTAAGAATCATAATAGCCTAATAGAAAAAATTAAGAGTTAGTTGAGGTACGTGCATATAAAAGTTGAAAGTTATTGTCAATTATTTCGAAGCTTTAAGTCTGCCTCGTTTTACTGTAACCATGCAGCTAACAGTTACTGTTCTAAATTTTCATTTCTATATTAGACGCTCCTGTTTTCGTGTGCAGCTGCAGCTAATGTCATGGAAAACTTAAAAACTTTACTCATGATCTGCTTTGCTGCAGTTCATTTTCAACACTAGCTTCTGCTTAAATTCCTCTTTAGAAACGCAACTTCATGCTCCTACAGGACGCATTATCTTTAACCATTGAACTAGCACATTTTATAATTTCTTCATTTTCTCTTCACGTGTTTTACAAATCGTAATAGAGTGAATTTGCTGTAACAATTTGTGATACAGGACATACCTAACATCAGCCGAGAATAACGAATTGAACTTTGTTGTTACTGTTATTATTATTATTTATTTCACGTTCACTTAATTCGCCTATTATTTCTGTAAAATCTCATTTCTGTCAATTCGCGTATTATATCTCGAAAATTCCTTAGTAGTCTGAGACAAGTCATTTGATATAAAAAATAATAATTCGCAATCAAATGAGACTGTTAAATATGCCGCGAGTTTGCTCTCAATGCTTAGCTTTAGCATTTCGTGCGCAGACATTAATGGCGGCTTTGTGATAAACGTTATAAAGAATGATAAAATTGAACAACGATGATGATTATCGTCTGGATTGTCAGCTCTGAATTGTTGACTTAATGTTCTGCATACGTTACAATACGAGTCTGAATGTCTGGGGCGGGGCATAGTGCCTGGGGGCGGGGCATAGTGTCAGTGGGCGGGGCATAGTGTCTGAGGGCGGGGCATAGTGTCTGGGGGCGGGGCTTATTGTCTGAGGGTGGGGCATAGTGTCTGGGGGCGGGGCATAGTGTCTGGGTCGGGGCATAGTGTCTCTGGGGGCGGGGCATTGTGTCTGGGTCGGGGCATAGTGTCTGGGGGCGGGGATCCAGTTTGACTTATTTTGAGACTATAACGTAGCGCGAAATTTTCCATCTGTTTTGTAGTCTGCAATCATTGAAAGACGGCGGTCATTCATTAAATGGATACCTGTTGTATTTTGACAAACAAGTAAGCTTACAGCTGGCCCATATATATTAGCTATCCGGCAGGCTTTCTTTTGTTTGCACATTTCCACGCATGTTTGTCAATCGGATAAATTTCATCGTAAAAGTGGCCACACGCGATCAAATTTATCTGAACAGATATCTGTTCAGATAAATTTGACGGAGCCCACACACGGTCAAATTTAACTGACAGATATCTGAACAGATATCTGAACAGATATCTGTTCTGATAAATGTGAATCGTCCACATACGGTCAAATTTATCTGTTCAGATCTGAGATCTGAACAGATATTTTGGCCACACACGGTCAAATTTATCTGCAGATAAAACTGATGATCGCCCACACACGGTCAAATTTAACTGTTCAGATATCTGATCAGTTATGCTAATTGGCTGTCAATCATTCCCAGCCTGCAGCGCGCGAGATTGGCGTTGTTAGGGTTG
Organism: Enchytraeus crypticus; assembly: GCA_905160935.1. Taxonomy (NCBI): domain Eukaryota; kingdom Metazoa; phylum Annelida; class Clitellata; order Enchytraeida; family Enchytraeidae; genus Enchytraeus; species Enchytraeus crypticus. The sequence goes on along the minus strand of CAJHZI010000470.1, from coordinate 2,994,874 downwards.
GCATAACCCTAACCCTAATCAATCAACATCTTTTTGTGCTATACAAACTACTAATTTGAGAGCTGACTGATGGTGGCTGTCCATTTGACTGAAGTATCATTTAATAGATTCATTTCTATTTATTTATTTTTTAATCCCAATTTAAAATTTATACCCCTGCCTATTTTGCATGCACAAGTTCATCTATTATCATTGGATTTAAGAATAACCCTCCATCACCCTGGGATTTCTTCCTTCTTAAGCTGCCAACAGTCGGTCGTCCAAGATGGCCACCCAAAAAGTACTAACCGAGGTCGATGTAGCCTAACTTCGATAATTGACGCGCAACTAAACCAAATGCGCTAAACCACGCCAAACGTTTATGAAGTGTTCATTATTGAGGGAGATTGTAGAACACTATATAAATTGCGCATGCCATTTTTAGTTGAGAAATATAATGGAGATTCACTTTAAATAACATTGTTATTCATTGCTTATAAAATTTTAATTTGTTTAGCAGAGGTGTTTAATATTGAATTTTTAAAGAAATCCGTTTAGCGTCCCGTAGATACCTATTCGAGGTCGATACGAAAGGGTCGAGATAGGAAATGGAGAATAAAGGTCGCGTATATATCGATTTGTCACCACCACGTTTGCACGACTAGTTTCTATTTTTCACGAATTAACGCAGTGCCAAATTCGCGACCTTTCGTTCTAGAGGCGAGCTCTCTATCACTGCGTCACGAGTCATTCAATTTTTAGTAAAATCAATATTGAAACCCAAAAAGTACTAACCGAGGTCGATGTAGCTTAACTTCGATAATTTAAGCGCAACTAAACCAAGTGCGCTAAATCCCGCCAAACGTTTATGAAGTGTTCATTATTGAGGGAGATTGTAGAACACTATATGAATTGCGCATCCATTTTTATTGGTCAGAAATATAAGAGAGATTGACTGTAAATAAAATTATTATTCTTGTTTAGAAAATTTTAATTTGTTTAGCGAAGTTGTTTAATATTGTAATTGTAAAAAATCCGTTTAGCGGCCCGTATATCCCTATTCGAGGTCGAAAACCAACGAAAGGGTCTATATAGGAAATGGAACATTAAGGTCGCGTATAATATTATATCGATTTGTCACCACCGCGTTTGCACTACTATGTTTTTATTTTTTCACGTCTTATCGCAGTCCCGAACTCGCGACCTCTCGTTCTAGAGGCGAGCTCTATATCACTGCGTCACGAGTCATTCAATTTATATATGAAAATCAATATTGAAATTTGATAATGATATTTAATTCGGTAACGCTTATCGATGGATGTCAAAAGCACCGTTGTGATTTATAATACTTTTATTTTAGTTACTCATTTATGAAATTAATCTCAATCTAGAATGCTCAAATTAAAATAAGTTTACGACGACCAGTGCGCCAAAAGAATCTTTGTGGGCGGGACAAGTCGTCAGATCTGAAAACTGACGCGGCCATACACGATCAAATTTATCTGAACAGATATCTGTTCAGATGAATTTCATGGTTCCCATCAGTTTTGAAAACTGACGCTCGTCCGTTGTCCCATCAGTTTTTGTCCACTCACGATCAAATTTATCTGTTCAGATATCTGAACAGATATCTGTTCAGATAAGTTTGTTCAGTTAAATTTGATCGTGTGTGGAGAAACTAGGTGATTAGTTCTCTCGTCAGTTTTCAAATCTGACGCGGTCACACACGATCAAATTTATCTGTTCAGATATCTGAACAGATATCTGAACATATGAGTTTGATGGCAAAACTGATCGTGTGTGGCCACTGTTAAGGAGTATCATGAGAGAATTTAGCTGTATCTAAGCGCAGAGGGCATGCTCGATAAATATCGCACAGTATCATTTCGGCTTAGGCACAACTTCACAGTATAATTCAATTTCAAGGCCTCGGTCTTAAAATTCTCCGCCCACCTTTTTACTACTACGAGACAGAATTGTGCTTATTGACCCTCTTAATGAAAGTAATAAGCGACTGCAACGTGATCAAAAACGTGAGAAAGTGTTTATTTCTACGTGCACTTGCAAATACCTGAGGAGAATTTTATTGGTGAAGTGTAATTTAAGCGAGACAAATGGACAACTACGCTAAAATGAATGTGCTTTAAAAATGAGTATTCAAATGCCGTTTAAATTTAAATAAAGTTTTAAGCTATTGGTTCTTTTTTAATTAGGTTCATTAATTCTTAAAACAACCTAAAAAACTCTACAGACACAAATGTAAGGTTTTGAGAGAGATCGGGATTATAAAAAATGTGTAATAAGATAGTAATTATAGTAATGAATGGGCTGTTTTCGTAGATTAATAAAACATAGTCAGACTTTATGACTAAATTAAAAATTAGTTATATTGGCTAAAATAACTCAGTAATTGTCGTGGTTTAGTAGTTTAATTTCTATTATTCTAGATGTGATTTTGTCTTCTTTTGGCATTATATTGGTGTATAAAGCAGCAGGAAATTGTGTTATTTACGAGTTTTGAAGTTTTTTCTTAGCACTTTAGAAGATCATCTATTTATTTACCCGTTCTGAGTCTGGGTTGCTGAAGAATAGCTCAACCGTGGACTTCGCGTGTCGTAAAAGGCGACAAAGCATTAAGATCCTAACCAACGCCAGAAAGGGCATTCGGTTGGTGAACACTTTGGGTCCAGAAATTACTATAAAATTTTCTAAAGCGCATAAAAAAGGTCTATTCGTATCCCGATCATAGTTAAATTGGGATTCAAGGGAAGAACATGATGATGATGATGACTTTAGAAGATCTTCTAAAGCGGTTATAAATTAATAGTTTATTTATTGTAATTGTTTTATAATTATATAGGAGAGATTCAGTTTGAACCCGGGCCGGAAGTAGTTGAAGGAACAGTTGGTCGTCCGCTTCTTATCCCGTGCAGAGCATTGGGCACGCCCACACCCACCATATCCTGGAGGTTCAAGGATCGAACCATCAACACGGCGACAGGTTAATTATTGACTTATCAGCAAATGCAAATTTGATTTAAATTAATTAAAGCTGTAGAGCCGATGTTGACGTCAGTTTCACCTCTCAAAAGCGACATGGGTGACGAGCGAGCCCAAGATTAAACCCACACAATACTGATCCGAGATCTTACGACATCGCCACTGACTCCAACCATTGACATGTAATTACGTCTGTTTGTAAATGATTATTACACTACCGTTAACAGCGAAGGATTAAACAGCCCCCATTCTAATAAAGTGAGAGAGACAGTAACGGCATGGAGTGCTACCGTCGGTCAAGACAACCTTGTACACTTAGAAATTATAGTGACAGCGAGATTATAAAATTAATGTGTGTTAAAATTTTCAAATCAAATATCTTTATTGATTAAATATAGAAATCACGAAACCTAAAATCCCGAATGGAAAGAAAATATACATTGAACAAATACATTGCAATAGAAGAAAGCGCGTAATCCAACGCCTTTTCTGGGCGACATGGACGGAATGCTCTTTGAGTTAAACAAAAGCAAAGTTCTCGATATCTTAAGATTTCTTCTCGATATCTTGGAATCTTTTCTCGATATCTTGGGATCCTTTCTCGATATCTTGGGATGCTTTCTCGATATCTTAGGATCTTTTCTCGATATCTTAGGATCTTTTCTCGATATCTTAGAATCTTTTCTCGATATCTTAGGATCCTTGCGCCCGTTAGATACCTAATCTGCTCAATTTCATTTACTGTGCCTGATAAGCACTTTAATTATTTCTTACTTAGCCTACATTATTGGTACTTATCCACGAATTCTTTTGATAGCTCAATTATCATCCAGTGATATTTGCTTTTGCTTTCAAGTTAACTTATTGCATGTAGGTAGAAATAGGGTCTGTTAATATGTTTATGAAAGTGCTTAGACTTCAATATCTTACCTAGTTAATTATCCATTTCCGTCATTTGCTTTATTTGTTTTATTGCCGATTTTAAGCCTCTCTGTTTTGCTATTTGTTATATTATAACTATCTGCGGTTGTCAGATAGTGATGAGTTAAAGGAGTGTATTATAATTATTTATCTGAATTTCATTTAATATTATTCAATATTTTATTTTAATTTCTTTACAAATTTTGTGAACCTGCTGCATCAAATATTACAATTTATTTCTCGGAACGTTGAATCCTTTATTCCGAAATGATCACTATTCCATATAATTATCTATCGCAAATAATTAAGTGTTAGTGAGAAATTGATGAACATTTTTTACCATTTTAATCAGTATAATCATGTGGCTAAGATAATGAAGGTTTAGTTTGGTTTATGAAGTTACTAAGCTTAGAATAAGTTTTTACTTTTTATGCCTGACAGAATCGAGACTGGAACTGGTCAAGGATGGTTTGCACATTCGATCAGTAAACAAGTCTGACGAGGGTAGCTACATCTGTAGGGCAGAAGTTGAAAACAGTGGAAACTATCGGGAGAAGACTCTGAACCTTGTTATTCGTTGTAAGTTAATATTTCATCTTAATTCAATTCGTTTGCTCCTAATTGCGTTATTTTTAGAGCTTATTACTCATTTTACCTAATTCCATTTATTTAACATTCTTTCCTCCTACTCAGTACTAAAGCTTGACCGGATGTAACTTGTCGAACATTGGGGCTAGCGACCTTGCCGACTAATGACCATTGACATCACCCTGGGATGATGAAACGTAGGTTAAACCTGTATTATGATGTTTTCTAAAAATCTTACTGAAACGGGAGCATACGAAATCAATGAAGCCAACCATAAACCTTTATGAATTTTTTCCATTTTTTCAAATTATTTAACAAACTGTAATTAAAGCTTTTCTTTGTAATATACATGTACCTACAGCTATCTGTTGATCAAATCCGCGTTGATTAATCGAATGTCTCAATAGCGCAATGGTTAAGGGTGTAGATAACGTCTTGACGTTTTAAGTGACAGACCCTGAGGTGAATTGAACTCTCGTGGATTCGAATCCCAGCCGCGCTGATCTGAGAGTAAAATCTCGGACATTCACTGGACTGGCAACACGGAAAATGGACTAAATTGCCTAATGGATATAACATGTGGAATTAAAAAGCGATAGATATCAACATAGTTGCTCATTTCACTATAATGAGTGTTATTATTATTATCATTACCTTTACAAGACATTAGACTGTGCAGCTTCGCAGGCCTATAGAGAGGCTATAAATAGCTATTTTAGTCATTCGAAAAATATCTAACTTAGAAAATTCTCAATAATGAACATATACCTAAGCAGACTTTGAAAAGATGTTTAGTTTCTAATAGTCTAACCATTTAACATATGTTTTCATCTTAACCGATTTATAAGCTTTCTAAGCTATATTAGAACCTTCAGCTAAGCAAAAGACCTTACATTGCGAACAAATAATTATTAAACTATACAAGTAGACAATGTATTATTTTTTGTATTATTTTTCTGTGCAGCTGCTCCGATGTTCGCAGTAGACATGGGTGTTGTCTATGGGATACAGGGGGAATCCTTATTGATCCAGTGTAGAGCAGCCAACGGCTTTCCCCCTCCTACCTACTCGTTTCATAGGGTAACTACACTATGCTATCAATATTAAAAATCGTTGAGTTAGTAATTCGCATTTGCTTATTTCTTTCTTTATTATAATTATTTTATTAGTTCTGTTTGTCAGCATTCTTCTGCATGGCTAGCTTGTTGCCGTATTTCAGATTTTTATTCATTGCTTTCTTTCATCATGAGATGGAAAGTTTCAGGTAACGTTGACATCGGAATATTTATAGCTGTCTATAATTCGTCCTATAACTACCTGAACAAAAGTATTGAAAAGCAGTTTCCTTATACAAGGAAGCTAAAGGCAGCTCTTTATAAGACGTCAAGTTACATGTACTTAACAATTAACATATTAAAAAGAAACCGTAAAAAGCTGGAAACACCTACTGCATATGTGGCAATATGATTTTAAGGTATAGTAAGTCATTTATTGATCAATGTTGTATTGTCATTACCTCTCTCACTCTTCGTATTTTTGCCTTAGGGCAGGTTGAAGTACATGGCCTACTTTGCAACAGTGATCAATCGTATCTCGCTACACATTAAAGCATTAGTCGAACATGAATTTGATCAATTTTTCAATTTTTCTCATCACAAAGCTCCGCCTCTTTTGCATTTTATAAATCTGTGCAATCTTCTATTACCCGTGCTCAGATTATTCTTTTGCCGGTAATGTTGACTAGCCTAATGCTGACTATACTTATGTTAACTAGGCTAATGTTAACTAGGCTAATGCTAACTAGGCTAATGCTAAATAGGCTAATGCTAACTAGCCTAATTCTAACTAGGCTAGTCGACGTTAATGTCAACATTACGCGTAGTCAAAGTCAATATTGACTAGGCTAATCTTTATTAGTATCTTAAGTTGTGTTATGTCCGGGCTAACCCTGCGGAGTTCAAGAGGTTACAGAAAGGACCAACCATTACGTACACATGTCGCAAGAGGCGACTAAACATGAACTGAGGAAGCCCATGGGGAGAACCTTAGAAGCCATATTTAACTTAAGGCTACATTAAAGTTCTGTTAATTCTGAATCTTTGTGATAAGTTGATCACAAAGGTTAAGAATCAATCAACACTTGTTGATCAACGGAGTGTCCTTAACTAAGCTTGAGAGCAGACTTAGTAGGACTATTTACCTTGGACCTGCCATTTTACATAACAAAGCAGTGAGTACAGCTGGCATGGTTTATATTGAGATATTTATATTAGAACCCTATAGATATATCGTAGTAACTGAATCATTCTCGATGTCTGGCAGAACGACAGTATACCAATGCGAGCCTGGACTCACGAGTTACCGGAGCAGCGGTTAGACAACATTGTCGTTAATACCAAGACCGGTTTGATGCAGTTCAAGATGATATCGAAAAGTGACGAAGGACAGTACGTGTGTATGGCAGAGAATGAAGCGGGAAGGGCTTTCTCTACGCTAACACTCCGGGTACACAGTATGTACGTTCTACCTTCTGGTAACATTTTGGAAGCTTAATCGTATTTGATAGATTTCGGTATTTTTCTGTAGTTTTGTACCGGTTGGTATCCTAATTGGCTTCATGCTTGAAGCCAATTCGGATTATGCATTTTATGATCATTATGTATTTTATTTACCATATATTTAAATTGATCAACCATGATGATTTCTGTGACATTTAGTAAAGCTTTTTTAATCGTTAGACAGTTTAGTCAGTAATTCATTTACCGGTCCTGTGAACATCCCAGTTTGTTTTGTCTGATTGTCTCGCCTGGGAATCGATCCCACGGGTTCTTGATGCATATCATAATCTATTATTTAAATCTGATCCTTCACACACTAAGCTAATTATGCATTCAATCTTTTTCATCTTTTTCTTTCACCTGATTCTGTATTGTATACAATATAAAAGACTCTATGCGATTCAACATTTGATTTTCTTTTGTGTAAATCCTGTTTTCAAAATTGCAGCTGTTTTATATCAATAAATCCATCGGCTGTAATTTCACTTAAAATTCTTGAAGATGTTATTTCACGTAATCCGATGTCTTTGATGGTAATCTCGAAATGCCATTAAAGAATCAGAGAGATTAAGCTCTATAGAAGAAAATGGACGAGTCATTGTACAAGTACCGAGCTGTGTGTAAATAACGCTATCGTGTTGAATTTTTTAATTGAATCGAGCTGCTTGCTCGTTTATACTTTTAAATATCATCTGTTTTTTGTCTATAAGTTATTTCTACCAGTCAATCAAGTCAAGTATATTTATAAATATCTGCGTATTGCTTACAGATTGCAAGCAATACGTATCTTTATAAATATCTACAGTATCTACTTATAGCTTGCAGAATGCACCAGTGACGCTGGATAGAATGTGCACTATGTCAAATAGCATAATGTAGCATATAAAGTAGCAAATATTTATAAAGCTCTAGTACGAGTATGTTTACATATTTGCATACAAATGAGATGAGTTTAGTGCGTAAAGGTCATAGTCTGCGCAATAGCTGGATCTAACTTAATTTAAATGCTGATCTACCGCCAGTGGATCTTTATTATAGAATCAGTCACTATCAGTAGGCTATGTCACATGCGATGCCATCTATTCTTAATCGTTCAAAACGTTCACATGTGCTATAGAAGTCGCCTCTTATTAATACTTGCAGTTCTTTAGCAGGTTATTTTCTAAATGTTTTTTCATACTTTCTAGTGTTTTATATGACACTCAAGTTAGAATATTTGGATTATAATTATCTACATTAATCCTTTCCTTTGTAATTAGTGATACCAGAGAAGTCTAGCGTCTTTCCAAAATTGTCATGCTAGTTTTAAATATGACTGTTTGGTGGTCTACCCAGGTGGGTCATTTAAAAGCTTAGTTAAGAGATACTTCTCGATGACTTAAATGGATAACATTAACTCTAAGAGAAACTTTTATTACAATTAATCGGAATCAGAGCAGCAAAGACAGTTTTTAGACACACATTGTCTAAATATTTTTTTAATTACCTAAATTGGTAACTCGTGTTGCAGAGAAGCCTTTTGAGTCTTTTGAATATATGTAATGCTGCAATTTTGTAGGATACAAAATCGAATAATTTGTTCCCTTTGTTTTTGTACGGGTTGTTTAAAGAATAGACCAACCGGTGAAGCACGTGTCGTAGAAGGCGACTAAAGCATTAAGATCCAAACCAACGCGAGAAAGGGCATTCGGTTGGTGAGCGACTAGACACCAGAAATTACTACAAAATTTTAGAATATTAATTAATATTAATTTTAAAATATTATAATTTTATATGATATTATTATAACACTAATAGAGGAGATTATAGGTAATTGACTGATGATATGGTATGGGGCAGAGAGAAGTGGAGTAGGTCTATTCGCATCCCGATCCTATTTAAACTGGGATAAAGGGAAGGTACTGATGGCCAAATCGAATAATTTCTGAAGTACAAATAATTTCTAACAAATGTGTAGCCTGGTCTTTTTCTATTCACTCGTCAGTTAGCAGCTAAGTTTAACTAAGTTTGACATTGACTTTCCTTGTTTATATTTTAAGTCAGAATACATTACACAGCTGAGTGGTTTCATTCACTCTACGGCTTGGACGCTCTTATTGTGCTCTATGAACGACGTATATTATCGTTATTAACATTAACAATAATATAAAATAAAGGAATGCTGTTATTCGCAGCAATTGACGCGTGACTTACAAATCTGGTTACTGCAATATTGCCGTACACGCATTGCAATATTTACTATGACATGAAATAGGTGGCATATGCCTAAAAGATAGTGCAGTTCGAAATTATAATTGTGTTGTTCCCGTACTTACACAATAGCAAGATTTATTTCTAAAGATTCAGTAATGAGGGGTTGAGCGTTGTATGGCTAGCAATTCAACCCATGTACCACTATCATATTAGTATGATAGTGTGTCTTTGTAATAGTTTATCTTTGGACGGATTTTCTGGATTTTTGAATTTGCACCGTTTTTGGACCTTCTTTTTGCTCGCTGGCTTTATTTTGTCTCAATAGTGCTCAATGTTGTCATTAATGACTGTAGCACTCTAATTGTTTTTGTTGTTATTATTATTATGGTCATACAACACAATGACAGTAATGTGGTCATACAGCAGTATGACAAGTATTGTTTTAAAAACAAGCTAATGTTAACGTCAGTTGCCTCACCCGAAAGCGATGTCAGTGACGGGTGAGCCCAGGATTTAAACCTTGCACATACTGATCCGCGGTAGTATGTCTTACCGACATCGCCACTGGCTCCAGCCAGTAAAATCATACAGCACTATGACAGAATTGTGATCACAATCCTGATACAGCTCTACGATACGACTTTATGACAATATTGTAGTCATACAGAACTATGACAGTGTTATCACAGTGACAATAACTAACTAAGAAAGCAAGAGAATTGTTAAGTGAACTTTAAAAAATCATGCATGTCCCTAATAATTCAAACACACACTCGTAAGTTAATAATTTTTAAACAGTGTAACCGGAAAGAGGTCTATGATTTGTTTGTAATTTCGCATGTAATTGATTTATACCAAGTCATAAATATATATATATATATATATATATATATATATATATATATATATATATACATATATAATAATTATGTGTGTGTGTATTATACATGTATATACATGTATAGTAGGCTGCCTCGCACTGTGTATGGACCCCTCACTCTACTCGTCGGTTTTGATTTGGTTCCACAACGCTCGATGTTGTCATGGACAACAGTAGCACTCTAAACGTATTGTTTTTATTATGTTTTTGAAATGTAGGTCCAATGATTTCAAAGAGGACACTGTAATAAAATCCATTATGCTCACTGCAATAAGTACTTAATTGGGACTATTCACTGCTAATCCATTCCGGTTTAAGTTTAGGCCTATGTAAGTCCTGGCCCACCTACTTCAATGCCCATGTTATCTAGGACTATCTTAGTTGCTATACCAGGTATACTAGGCCTATACTAGGTCTAACTCAACTGTACCTAGCTACGGTAGCTGTTAATGTCTACACTATAGTTATATCTTTGTGGCCATCTCTGAATTAATTCACTATGGTAATTAATTGATAATTTCTTGTATAAATTTGTATTTTCGAAGTTCTGCTGGTAGCAGTGTTGTATAGTAACGAAGTAAAAATACTTCGTTACAAGTAAAAAGTACTCAACCGATACTTTTACTTGTAACGAAGTACCCAATTTGCCTGGGTACTTTTGACTTGTAACGAAGTAATTTTTGTAGTACTTTTACTTTTACTTTACATCCTTGGAAGTAAAAAAGTCGCGTTACATTTGAAAAACTATGAATCTGTCAATCGCCAAATTTTTAATACATAACAAAATATCATGGGCCACCTTCTTTTAGTTTGGTTTTGGTAACAGCTGTATGACGTAGATCAAACGTTTTGATATCGATCTAGGCTTACGGTACATTGGCCTACGTCATTTCAATAATTAAGCTTTTAAATTTCTTCTCTAAGTGTAGATCAGTAGTTCCCAACCTGCTTACCCCAACGACTTCTATTTTTTCCTTTCAGGTGGCGACCCTTGCGATTTTTTAGAAGTCTTCTATTCTTTAATTAGAATTAATAACAGAAGAAAATCCTATGCCGTATTTGTCAGCCATAGATCTATTTGAATTGATCAAATGTGAAGAGAAAATGTATCGCTGTAAGAGTCTAAAATGTAGTAATTCTATCCCTTCGGCAACAGTTCATAAACTTTAAAGAAGCCTGTTGAGGAGCATCATTCATATTCACAGGGGCGGTTCCAGGTAGTTTTTAAGGGAGGGGAGGGGGCGAAATTCTTTGTACAATGTCCACTTTTGGTTTGTTTGACTTCACGAGGAAGTACAAAATTTGCATGTAATTTAAAAAATAACTTCAGAAATAAAGCGAGAACCTTTGTGGATGTTCATTTTGGATTGGAACCGATTCAATTTTAGCCTAAAAATTATGCTGGAGCAATGATACATGATTGATCAATGGGATTATTTTATTGATTTATGGATTGATTATTTTTTAATTCTAGAGAAGCATGTGCATGTGTATCGAACATTGTTTTAGTTCAGAAAATTGAGACCTGAACTTAAATTTTCATTAGCCTTTATTTTTCAGTTTCATTTTTAATTAGAATTAAATCAAGTAATTTGAAGTTAATTTGAGAACGTTTAAAGCGATTCTCTCAATGTATATATTTTTTCTTTAAAAAATATGAATACTTTTACTCTTTACTCAAAAGTACTACTTTTTTGCCGAGTACTTTTTACTTTTTACTTAAGTAAAATTCTGATTAAGTACTTTTTACTTTTACTTTTACTTTCACTAACCATTTACTTTTACTTTTACTTAAAGTAATTTACCGAGTACTTTTTACAACACTGGCTGTTAGAGCATTTGTATGTAACTAATTTTTATCAGAAACATTTCCTTTATTTCATTCACGTTTTTATTCATCTCTTCAACTCTTCTATTCGACAGATGGACCTACTGTGACGGAGTTCAACAGTGCGCGAGAGATTCGGTGGATGACTGCTACGCTGATGTGCAAGTCTGCAGGAAGCCCCGCCCCCAATGTAACCTTCTACCGGATCAGCATGCGGGACACGTCTATCAGAACGTTCGGACCCCACAGGATGTCAAATATGACTGAACTGCGAAAAAACTACACCACTGGTTGGAATGTTAGTAGTACTGTTTTTGACGGCTTCTTTCCTTAACTATCTGAGTATTTTTAGTAGTTTTTGGTAAATATAAAATACTAATGTAAACGTTAGTTTCCTCACTCGAAAGCAGTGTCAGTAACGGTCGAGCCCTGGATTTGAACCCCTGAGATACTGATCCGCGGTCGGATATCTTACCGACATCGCCACTGGCTCCTGCAATTTGCTTAAATTCGGAAGCAAAATTTAGTCTAAGCTATTTTTTAACACCTTTGTTCGGTGATTAGCTATAAAATTGATGTTGAATTTAAAATTCAGATTGTATGGCATTTGCTGTATTATACCCTTATACTGTAGATTGGGTGATAAGTTTACTACAGATGGGATATTATGTGACATTTGTAGTATAGATTATTTCTTAATTGTAATCTAGATTAAGTGATATATCATAGACGGTGTGATACTCATAGAATAGATTATATTTTAACTGTGATCCATTTTGTGAAATATAGCATATATAGCGGGGTATTTATATTTAGACCATAGACTGTGGGTATGTTTGGCATAGACAGTGGGGTATTAATAAGATATGTAGAGGGTATTTGGATCATAAATTGTGGGGTATTTATATCATTGACAGTGGGGTTCTTATATCGTTGACAGTGGGGTTTTTATATCATAGCTAGTGGGGTATTTATATCATAGACAGTGGGACATTTATATCATTGACAGTGGTATTTATATCATTGACAGTGCGGTATTTATATCATTGACAGTGGTATTTATATCATAGACAGTAGGGCATTTATATCAGAGACAGTGAGGTATTATTTTGTAGACTGTGGCATATTTATATCATAGACAGTGGGGTATTAATAGCATATACTGTGGAGTATTCATATCATATACAGTAGATTACTTATATCATAGACTGGTTGATGCCGCAGGAAGACGACAGGGTGTTGGTGACGACAGTGTACGATGGTTGCGCTACGCTGTACATAAAGGACCTGAGACCAGACGATGCGGGAGAGTACCTGTGCAGAACTAAGAACAGATACGGCGCCGACGAGCAGGTCGCCACGCTCGATGTTGTCTGTGAGTACGCAATTTAAAATTGTACTTTTTACGTCCGTTTTGCCGTCTGTTGAATGGATTAGAATTATATTGAAAGTATTATTTGGAATTAGTTGCTGCAGTAAATTGAATAAAGTAAGACGTTATAATTTAGTTAACATTTTGATAGTATCTAGAACGCACACTCATTGGTTAAGTTCTCTAATTCCGTTGCTTTCATAAGCTTTATATCGTATAGATTTAATTTATATTAATTTTCTGTATTCGATGTATCGTCATCATCATCATCTTCCCTTAAGCACCTGTCTAACTATTTTCTTTACTATTTAAGAAACCATTATTTAGAAAAAGTAAATTATTCGTCTATATAATTTTAAATGTTTAAAATTATAATTAGTACTTTATTCGTCTATTTTTAGATCCTCCGGTCGCCATTGACATCAAGCCAAATCCGGTGTATATCGCCCTGGGGGAGAAGAAGAATCTCAGTTGTAGCTTCGAGGCTGATCCTTTGCCGTCAAAAGAATGGAAACATGGCAATGAAACCATCAAAAGCAACGAAACGTTCACCATATACGAGACCGAAAACAGTTCGGTATTACAGGTAACTTTTTGTTGCATTTGTTTTATTTTCAAATTAAAATGAAGCGGGTCTAAGATGCAAAAGAATAAAGACGAGAGTGAAACGTCAGCTTACGTTTTGGAAAGGATACCTTTGAAGCATGAGCCTAGGCTTTTAGTCCTGCTTCTACTGATCCGCAAGCAGCAGCTTAACCGATCCGAACACTGGCTCTGGAAGTAAAAAGCTGTAAAACCGATGGTAACGTCAGTTTCATCTCTCTAAAGCGATATCAGTGACAAATAGTGCTAAGTAACGCTACCCTATTAGCTTCTTGTTTGTCATCTGACTACAATTCGTCGTGGAAATCGTATAATAATAAGCAATATAGTAACAATCTTACTTTCCATTAAATAAAAAATACTCTAGCTGATCAAAAAGATCGTAGCCATATTCTAACCTATCTACGCTATTGAATGTCTCATTAGCGTAGAGGTAACGTCATGAAGTTTTAAATGACAGCTCCTGAGATGAACTGAACCCTCGTGGGTTCGAATCCCAGGCGCGCTGATCTGAGAGTCAAATCTCGGACATTCACTGGACTGGTTATACAGAAAACGGTCTAAATTGCCTAATGGTATAAACATATGGTATTAAAAGTGATAGATATCAACATAGTTGATCATTTCACTATAATGCGTGTTTACTTTTTTTAAACCTTTTTTAACAGCAAAATCAAAATTTTAAGTAGTGCAGAATAGATTGAACCGGTGGAGCAAAGTATAATAAATTACAGTAGTATAAAAATTGTATCATAGCAGTATCATACATTTTAATTTTTCTTGGTCATAGGTTACACACATGCCAACCGCTCGTGTTTAAAAATTGCATTCCTTAATTGCTGTTTTTGTTGTTTTCGTTATCCCATCCTTTCTCTTCATGGGTTATTAGTAATCGTTGTCTTTGATAAGGCACTAATTGCTGCCGGTGCGAACGTGAGTATAACCTTCCGACACCCTGGTGATATTTTCATGCAATGCTATCAACACTCCGTCTTTCAAAATGGTCATCCATCCATGTACTAACCGCGCCTGTCGTAGCTTAACTTCGTTCACTTGATGCGCAGCTAAATTAAGTGCGCTAAATCTCGCCAAATAACAGCCGCCAGCAAGTCGCTCTAACAATCCAGCTTATAACTTTCCTGTTCTCTGTACCAAAGAGTTATAGAAATATAGCTATGAGAATTATAGACATGTTCATAAGCAAAATGTATCTATGCATACTCGCTTCTACTTGAACGCAACTGATCTTATATAGAACAACAGAAACTGCACTGCCTCCATATACGCTGTACAGATTGCGATGCTGAAGGGATCGGATTCGAGCTGGTTGTATGGTTACTACACTTGCGTCTTGGAGAACATTTACGGTTTAACGCAACTAAATATCGAGGTCGAGGGAACAAAGCCCCCTTCAGCCCTTGATGACGTCATCGTGTCACGTGTCACGACGTCATCTGTTCATCTTCATCTGGTACAGACCAGGAACGACAAAAATCTGCCCGTACGAAGTTATCTAGTGCAATATGATGACGTAAAATTCATCTTTCCTCCAAGTATGTGATACTGTATATATGCACCAATTTTTGTCTATTCTTCTATATTGTTTTGTATTGTTGTAAAAAACAGCTGCGGTTATGTACATAATCTTGAAGAAATCGCATAGACCATTTTCTGAAATAAGTTGTTAATACTGATATTAAAGCATAAGGTTCTACTTAAAATTGATCACCAGAGTTTTAATACATCGATAATTTTTGTAACTAAATATGCTTTAAAATGTGATCGTTAAGTATTTTGTAATAAACAGCGAAAATTTTAGTTTCTGTAACATTTTTGTGAAAGTGGCCAGATAGTGGCCACTTACTTCACTAATGTGAAGCTGCTACGGAAACCAAATTTACTCGTAGCTTAATGAAACACTGAGGTTCTGATGAAGAGAACAAGGGGTCTACTGTTTAGATATGCGCACGATGTGTTGATTGGAGTGCTCTTTAGTGAGAGTGATAGCAAACTGGAGTGGGAATATTAAAACTAAACATTAAATTGAGCGGATATGTAGAATAGCTAATAATACATTACTGTCAGGAAGATAACTCTACACTGTTGAACACACTATGACCCCGCACTACTTACATTTATAACACATTACTGTCGTGTATATGTACCTGACGTCGTCCTTGTATGAGGAAACGGACGTTAAACTTTTATTATTATGTAGATACATGTACCTCTATACCGCTGAACACACTACGACCCAATAACACATTACTGTCACATAGATACCTCTATACTGTTGAACTCACTACGCCCCAGCACTGCTTACATTTATAACACATTACTGTCATATAGATACCTCTATACTGTTGAACACACTACGCCCAAGCACTGCTTACATTCTACACGTGAGAGCCGTGAACGAATACGGGGAGAGCGATGACTACAAACTGCACATCACTACACATCATCTAGGTACTCTGAATATTTTAAAATCATATAAGTATTTTAATGAAATAAATAAGGGATTGACTGATGATATGGTGTGGGACAGGGAGGACTGGAGAAAGTCTATTCGTATCCCGACCCTGGTTAAACTGGGATTTAAGGGAAGATGATGATGATGATAAGTATTTTAATGACGTTATAAGAGTAATAGATTGGCGTTTGAATAAAAAGTGTATTGTAAAAGCTGTAAAGCCGATGTTAACGTCGGTTTCATCCATCGAGAGCGATATCATTGATCGGCGAGCCCAGGATTTGAATCCATGCATACTGCATACTCAAACTGTTTAAATATAATGTCGCTATAACGTAACCGTTTTAACAGAATTACAATTTTTGTTGTATCACTGATAAGTCTGAAAGTTTAGATAGTGACATGGACCTCTAATTTGCTTTGTTTGTTTAGATGTTTTATGAATTTGGTTATTCATTTAAAATTTAAATGATTCATGCTGAATCAGATGCTGAATCAAGTGAATATTACAGAATCGACAGCAGAGAAACGCTCATAGATTTTCATTATGTAGTGTATTCTCTTCTTGGGTTAGATACCACTGCGCATATTGTTTATTATTTTTATTATTATCAATATACTTTCAGACGTACCATTCCCTGCAACAGTGACGTCACAGAATCAGTCCACGTCAACTTCTTCCTACCTCGTCACGTGGGATACGCTGGATGACGGCGGAAGTCCTATAGTGAGATATGAAATCCGGTATAGGAAGGTAGAAATTATGCCTGTATTACACATTTAAGAGATTGATTATTAAGGTTCTGATCTTATTTTGTAATTGTTTCTTTATGATATCTATGATTGTTAATTTATTAGCTTTTTATAAAGGCATACTGGGTCAGAAAGCACAGGGTGCTTGTCTAAGACTATACTTTGTTAATGCTATTTGAATATTTAATTGACTGATCTCTGAGTCTATGCCTATCGAGAAGGCTTTTGCAGTGTCTTAATGTTTTATTTATACATCAGAACTATTGCTTCGTTTGTACATCTGATAATTTTAATGAGTATATAACATAATAAAAAGGTCATATAATAAAAACTCCCATGCGATGGCGAGGTTGTTTATTTAAATCAACTAACCATTCAAAATATTTCTTCCAATGAGCTGAGCCGGTGGCCTGTTGATGTGATGTCAGACTGCATATCAGTTAAGTGCGGTGTTCAAACCAAGTGCTCGCCCCGTCATTTCATCATTTACATGCTTTCGATACAGGAAACTAATGTTAAGTTGGGATCTAGCTTGGCATTAAAGACTTCAGATTTAAAAACTGACATTAAATTCTTGGTATTTCGTTGATAACCACGCAGGTAGTGTTCCTCAACGACTCGTATCTAAACCCTTTGACTGGGTGGAAGTATCGGCTGATTGGGGTCAAACCCTCGGAGTCTCTCAAGAGTTGTCGTCTAACTGATCTCGGCAGAAATTCTCTCTTTCAGCTCGAGATGAGAGCCGAGAACGAATTCGGTTGGTCCAATTACACCGAACCCTTCTACTTCTTTACGATGAAAGGTCTGATTTACTTGTTACATTCTCGTAAAATATGTTACAAATATTTTAGCAAGTATAATTATATAGTGTTAGATATACCCAGGCAGCTCTTACTCACGGATGTCCTCACAGAAGGTCTACTATGTCGCTCATTAATGAGTCAATAACCGGCGAAGTCATATGTATTTTGTAGGGCTTGCATCTAAAGGGCAAACCCGGCAAAATCATGACTTTGTAATTCAGATATCAATCGCTTTGTCCTCCTTGCTACACCTATGTATCACATTTCTCGAGTAGCATAAACTACGCTTGCATAAGGCAAAAATGTAAACATGTAAACAGTTGTCAATATTTGTGTCATATTATGCCTAAGACTTATTTATTCAAGATAATGGTTAAGGACTGGCTACAAAAATAAAATATTCGCACCATGACGTAATATCATGACCAATGTTATCCAGTATAGGAATTAAACATACTTGTTTATCGAGTTAAGGAGTTAATTTCTAATTATTTACAAAAGCATTTACATGAAATGAATAGTAAATGATAATTGAAACCATATTATAATAATTGTTTATACTGTATGTTGCTGTCATCACCTTCTTCGCCATAAAGGAAAGATTATGATAACTTTATGTTGTTACTTTGTTTATTCTGCAGATGATCAGAACCAGTTTGATCCAGAGTTATACGCACTTTTACAAAATTCCGCTCAATCCCATCGCCAGATGTCTTCTCGTATAGCTGTGATTCTCTCTCTAATCGTTCTGTCTCTCTCTCCACGTCTCACATTTCATGACTTTCATTATTTTCTGATGTTTATTTTTTTCACTAGTCGCTCCGAAACGTAGCAGTAGTGAACAACGAGTTTATTAATTTATTCTTTTACGCAATTATTAATTTTTCATGTTTGAAATTGAAATGGTCAAACTCATCAAAGAGCGTATAAAATTTAGTTTAATTAACTTTTTGTCTTATGAGTCTTTAGAACTCAAGTTTAACGTCTGTTTCCGTACCTCAAGATACCGTAAGAGACTATATCCGCAGTGCGGTAGCCCGATCATTCATCCCGCTGTCTCCCATCTTATAGCACTGATATTGTCTTCAGTCTATGTCTCATTAAGGTTACTCAGGCATATGTTCATCTGTACCTCTCAAGCATTACTAATTTTGCGTCAAATGATCTTCAATTTTATGGATGAATCACAAACGTCATCAGGTGAAATCTTGTCTGCTTAGTCGTTGGATACAATTATTAGGAAGTTGCTTGATTAGCCAGTGGACTTGCACTGCCTTGGACCTTGATTTCTTCTTTATTTTGCCAGTTGACCTGGTATGACACTCATACCGCCTTCGGCCGTAGAAACTAGGATTAAATTGTATTATTTAGTAGCAGTGGCTTATATTGGAAGAGTGAGAAAATAAAACTATATAAGAATTTGTACACTCTGTTGTTGCTAAATTCATTGAATAAAATTATTTACAGTATACCCAAAATTATTAATATGTTAAAAACTTGAACTGACGATATTATGCATTTATGTGTATTTATATTTGTGAACTCGAGGTATTGCTGTAAATAATTTTTGTACTTATTACTTCCTAATTGTGTTTCTTTGTGCTTGTACTACGAATGATAGGCAGTATGTTGTATATATAGCTGTACGTTCAACATTTAAAGGCATCAGAATGTATATGAACAGTACTGAGTATCAGCAATTTTATATTAATTTATTTAGGTTTGGGTAAATCGATATTCAGCTATTTTATTTTGTTATTGTTGAAATTTTAGCATGCTATAAGTAATTTTTCTTTTCCATAAATTAAATTATATTCTTTAACTGCATATCCTATGTACTGCTTTTGAAGTGTAGTTGACAGTTTTGTTTCAGAGTGTTGACATTCTAACTGTAGACTGTAATGATATTGCTTCTATAATTGCTTTTTAAGACAATTAAAGATTTCTTTCAGGAAAAAAGAGATAGTACAACAGAGCAATTGACATGTCGGTTAAATTCTTGAGTGTTGACTTAATTTTCACGTAAATTCTTTGGATCAGGAGAGCTTTGTTAGAAGGATTTTTCCTACACGTCACCACCTAGAGTTCTAATTTAAGTTCAACATTGATGGAAGTGATGAGTCCTAATTAAGTCCAGAAATGAATGAAAAAAGTCCCTATCCATCAATGAAGGAAGAGAGTCTCTATTTAGGGCCAATAATGAAGGAATGCTCGATTCGATCGAATATAAACTGTGTATATGTGTTGATATTAATTAGAATGAGGTTTTTGCTTTTTGTAAATGTCGTGCCTAAGATTGTAGTTAAATTAATAGACGAACTGGGCGTTAAATGCCAGTTGTATTATAAGTTATAATGTAAATATTAGCATAATAAAATATTACTGTATTACTAATTCAATCTATGAGTGCAATAGGGGCTGTGTATATGCATTGCTCGGGAGTGTGTTAATTAGTGCCCTGACACCATGAACCTCATCCATATTATAGAGTATTCGCATTTTGCGTATATTTTCGTGTATATATAGCATGTACAGTGATGTACTACAAACGCTACAAATTAATCATGTCAATTAAAAAGTTGGTAAAGCTAAGGTTAACGTCAGTTTCCTCAGTCGAAAGCGATGTCAGTGACGGGCGAGCCCAAGATTTGAACCCCGCATATACTGATCGGCGGTCGAGTGTGTTACCGACTTCGCCACTGGCTCCAGCCAATATTTATTGCTATTATGCTATTATGAGTTTAAATTATTGCTTTTATGATTTAAAGTCATCACTGTCGAAGACAGCTACTCTTATATTTTTCTGTATTCGTGTTATTACTACTTGTTTTGCCCCTAATGCTTACAGTGTATGGACTCATCCATATGTCACATGATCCAACCGGTAATTCTTTGAATTTTTAATTGTAGTAAGCTCAGTTTTTTGTTGATCCTTTTATCGTCTGCGTTTTGTAAATTTAAGTACTTTTATTACGGAATCTACATAATTGTTTTTTACGTATAAATTAATAGAGTCTATGCAGCTATCAAGTGTGTATTTTAAGTAATTTGAATAAATTGAAAGAGCCTCTCAAAACAATCTCACACTCTGTACAACATGAGGTCTCACAGATTACGATAGACGGTTCAGGTTTTATTAAATATATTCGTAAAAGTAACACTCATGAAATATAACTATAGTAAATGAAAATTGTAAACAGATTGACTGAAGCCAGTGACGATGTTGGTAAGATATTCGACCTCGGATCAGTGTGTGCGGGGTTCAAATCCTGGGCTCGCCCGTTACTGACATCGCTTTGGAGTGAGGAAACTGACGTTAACATCAGCTTAACCAGCTTTTTACTTATTATTACCCTATACGTCCTACTACAGAATTACATATACGAGGAAAAGCTATTTTGCTAAGTAGTAAAAATTAATATTTTAGTATTGTAAACTAGTAAATTAAAAGCGAAATACTGAAATAACAATTCTAATAAATTTTGATAAGAATATTCTAACGTCCCTGACAGCGCCTAAGAATGCGAAAAAAACTTTAATCAGTACTATATTAGGACTTCCTTTATTGATTGATAGCAATTATTCAACTTGCCAGCTATAACTTCTAGGCTTGTCAAATCTGGCAGCTTATTACTAGCCAGAGTTTGACGATAAATTAAGTCATAGAAAACTCGATTTTACTGAAGAATGGAAGAGTAGAGTGGGGTCAAGGAGTTATGAGAGATATTACAGTGCAAATAGAGGTAGTACCTTGTTTAATATCCCCAACCCCCAATCAAAATATCTTGTCATCTATTGAAAACTTTGAGAGGTTCGAACTGAAAGCTCTTGAGAATGAACCCCTTGAAAAAATTTGCTTTTAGTGTTGTGAGTCATTCATTTATGACAGCATAGTACATGTATTTATAAACACCTGCTTTTATAATGGATGGAAGTAAACGAACTACCAGGCAAATTCATATAGATTGATATACCGTAGCTTTTTCTATCCAAAGTAATTCAAACTAAACCGATAGGAAATCACAATTTTGAGCGTACTTTATAATTGAACGCTTAAAACGTTTTATATGAAATATAGTTTACTTTCATCTGCCAAATGACAAAAATTTCAATAAAAAGATGCTTATTAGCTCCTTTAAAACAACAACCATTTTGTAATAATGTTAAGTCGTGCATGCGATTGCTTCAATTCACTTCCTTTAATTGTCTATTGCGTTAAATTGCATATAATTTGCAAAGAATCTTCCAAGAAAAAATATTTTTAACCTTTGCCATTGACTAAGAATGAACTAATTGAATATTATGCACAAATTTCTCATATCTAATGAAATTTATTCTCGTTTATCGTTTCAACTAAATAGATTACTGAACACGAACTCAAATATGCTTAGAATTGACCTCTGAGGTCAACGTTAAGCACTCAGATCGACGTGATGACGTGGCGTCTGATCACGCTAAGTCAATCAAAACAGATTTATCGGCGTCAGTCAAATGTTAACGACGAGTTTCTCAATAGAATTAGTAATACCTAGACTATCAACCCTAAGTATGTGAGTAGTTAGATAAAGACAGGGAGATAAGTGTGTGAGAAATGCAAATAAACGAATCGATATATGCATGAAATTTCATTGATGAAATGATTTATATAAAATAGTAAAATTAAACAATGCGTCAAGTTAAAGAAACGTAAATCTTTCCTGTTTGTTAGGAGGTGGTGTGGGCGGCATAATTTTATGTCAAGTGTTTAACTTTTTCAGAATACACTCTTGTGATAAACGCCCACATCCGTCAATAGCTACGCTTTTTCCGTAACATTTTGGTATAGAAGTTAGACTTGCTTATATTTTCATTATTTTACCTTGATAAATATGCAATGATCGAGAGGGGAATGATTTGATATAATTAATTATACTAAACCAGGAAATGAATTGCCTACTTGAAGTTAAGTCACACTATACGAGATTTTACGCATCAGCATTGTTTAAGCACAAAGTTCTCAAAAGACTACGAAAGTCGATCTTTAACAGAGTTTCTAATATTTCATGGAATCTACATACGATGCAGCAACATTGGCTTGCAGAAGAGTTGGAAAGCTAACGTCTTGTTACTCATTACTAGGATAAGAACAGATGCAGTCCAGCTGAAATTCCAATCCCAGTTTCATCTTCTTATTAAGTAATTGATATAGAAAAATAATCCATTGAAATTATAGAATATAATGCTCATGAAAAATCATTCAAGCAGGAAAATATAACTTTCAAAGGGATGCGATAAGAAGTCTGCTGTTAAATACTTGTCTGCTATTAAATATTAATGTACTGGCTGGACAATTAATGTACTGAGTGGAAAACCAATCTACTTGAGGGAAAACTAATGGACTAACTGGAAAACTGAAGTATTGAATTTAAAACTAAATTCAAATATTGACTGTAAGATTAACGTAAAAAATAGATTAAAAAATTGCGCATAAGCAACTAGTAATAACATAAATTCTCGTTATAAATGATTTAAAAACTTTTCTGATCTATTAAATTGCTTATCTCATTCATTTCCTCTGCCCAGGTATAGCTCGTGTGCAAACAGTGACCCGACTGACATGAAGAATTTCTAACGTGTCA
Organism: Enchytraeus crypticus; assembly: GCA_905160935.1. Classification (NCBI taxonomy): domain Eukaryota; kingdom Metazoa; phylum Annelida; class Clitellata; order Enchytraeida; family Enchytraeidae; genus Enchytraeus; species Enchytraeus crypticus. The sequence continues at coordinate 2,971,305 of CAJHZI010000470.1, read as the reverse complement.
TAAGTCTTTAGTTCGAAATAGCGGCCAATAGACTGACGTTAACAAGTTGTCATAATTTCGAGGGTCTTGGTATTTGCTATCTTTCCTTTCTTTTTCACCTAACTACTGCATGTAATTATTGACAACTCCGACTCCGACAGTTTAATTCTACTTTATTGAAAACGCTTCAGATATGAATTGAGGAAGTTATGAAAGAAAATAATAAAAGAATATGTTAACATTTTTGGAGTTTGTGTAATTAATTAATGAACAGTTCGAAATTTAATTGAAGCCACTTTGGAATTTGGAGATAGTCGGACGATATCATAAATAAATCTAATTAACTTATATTGTGCCATTGCAATTGTGAAGATTATGCATAGTGAATGCTCAGTTTCTTGAATAAAAATACGTATATTGAACTTTCAATATGCTGAAAACTAGAGTGAGAAACAATTATGTAAATTGAGCATGTATACCTTCTTATCTAAAAATTTGACTGTAACTTCCTTTATCAGATTTTTTGTTTCTTGTTCATTTTCTGTTGCGTCCTTGCTCCAGGTCGTTGCTCCAGATAGTTGCTCCAGATTTTTGCTCCTGATTGCTGCTCCAGATCGTTACTCCTGATCATTGCTCCAAATCGTTGCTCCAGATCGTTGCTTCTGATCGTTGCTCCTGATCGTTCCTTCTGATCGTTGCTCCTGGTCGTTGCTCCTAATTATTGCTCTTGATCGTTGCTCCTGATCGCCCTCTATTCGCCGGATGTCTTTTTCTCTTCATTCAACCTATCGCTGCTGCTCTCTGTTTATCCCCTTGTCTCTATTTATCTCTCTAAATCTCACTCAATTGATCTTTCTTTCTCTCGCTGAATCTCAATCTTTCCCTCTCTCTCTTTCTCTCTTTTTTCTCTCCTTCTCTCTCTCTCTCCATGTATCTCTACTTTTTCAACCTCAGTTCATCGCTCTGCAGTCTCGCGAGTTCATCGGAGAGAAAACTGGAATCCTATCTCTGATAAACCGGAAATAGTTTGGACAAATGCTTCCGGTACCTTTGAGAAATTGGACAGCTGGTTGAGGCTTTAGAAGAAGTTGTTCACTGATAAAATACCGAAGTCTGTTTAACGTCTGTTTCTTATCCCGAATAGTTATCTAATTGTTTTTATATTGTATAACTTATAATATTCATGATTATACCGTAGTCTCGAAAACCTATCACGACACTGCGAATTAGATTTCTTGATTATTATGATAACGAGACGATGACGATGACGATGATGAGACGATGATGATGATGATAATGAGACGATGACGATGACGATGATGATAATGCTGATGATGCTGATGATGATGATGATGCTGATGATGATGATGATGATGTCGTGGATGAGCGTCAGGGACGGATGTCAGGGAAGAGTGTCAGAGATGAAAGTCAGGAACAAATATCAGGGATGACAGTCAGGGACGAATGTCAGGGATAAACTGTCAGGTGGCCTACTAAAATCAGCAATGTCAATCTCTGACTTCCAAAAATAATAAGTAGTTTAAAATTTCTTGTCTCAAATATACCATTATGAATCAGAGAGTGTTAAGGTCTATTTTGGTATATATTGGATAAATAAATCAGGCTGAGACAAATCTTCTGCGCTGGACAACAAAAGACTAAATCTAATTTGCTGGTCTTTAATTTCATCCTTATTTTAATATATTTCACGAAATTTCTGTAATGTTTGAAAATATAATATTAGAATATAATAATAATATTTGTTACTATTTTTACACATTCCTATTTATATATTGTTATAGTAATGCATATACACGTATACATGTATATACACGTAGGGCTTATATAGTTGAAAATATATATGCATGTATATATAACATTAATATTACTATATATTAATCTTAATATTTTTACTATTATTATAAAATATTATTATTAATTATAAATAACATAAGTATAAATTAAGCCCACTATACTGTCTAAAAATTAAAAGCTATGTATCTTAACCTACACAACCGCGGGAAAGGATAGAAAGTTGAAAGGGTGGAGGATGGATTGCGGCTGAAGGGTGTCAAGGATGCAGGAGTTGGATGGAGGAAGGATGCAGGATCTCCAGGAATGCGCATTTCTGTCGGCGCCTCTCATCGACTGACGTGATAGCACTTCCGGTCTCCATGTCATCAGAATTCTTCCCATTCTTTCCACTTCCTTATCACTACTGCACTCATTACTCTTCGGTAATTCCTAAAACGAAATCTCGAACAGCTTGTGCTAGATTTTGCGCTTCTTGTTTTAACAGACCTGTACAGTAACTGAACATAGCGCTGATAGTATCATTGATATTTTTAGTATCATTGATATTTTTGCATTTATTAAATGGCAGATTTTGAGCCCATATTTCTCTTTCCTATCGTTCCTATCTTTTCCTAAATTAAGATACCGACGTAGAGACGAGCATCTAGAAAGCATTTGTGCATTTCTGACTTTTCGTTTTTGGTCCTATCCAAATCAGTCCTAGCAATTATTTTTGAACGTCTTTCTTTCAACACTCGTTCATTTATTCAATTTTACTCCGTCCATTCATTTGACACTTTATTCATTTTATTACGCATGATCAATGAATTATTGTATGAATGATGCATGATCTTATAAATATCAAATACTAAACCAGGTCAATTCCCTTAAAGCTATCTTTAAAAGCTGATAGTATTAATCTAGGTTGTGATGTGATCCGTCAGATGTCCGTTTTGCGGATCAGTAGGTTCATGATTCAAATCCAGTGTTCGTTCCATGGCTGTAATGCTTTCGTGAATGAAGCTCGGCTTTAGCTTTTGTTTTAATTATTCTTATTTCTTTATTATTTTTAGAATTATAAATATTTATTAGCAAAATTATGTGCCGACACAGATTAATCACTAATATTATTGAAGAAAGAGTTTCATATATTTATGCTCATTTCATTTCAATAGTTTGAAACTTTTCTTGCTAAGACCGAACTTTCTAACTGATTAAGGCACTTACCTCAGCTATTTAATTATAACACTAATGTCCAGTTATCTAAAAACACCTGTTAACATAAAAGCCATGTTAACGAGGATAACAAATTCTGCGAAGTTGATGCAATCGGATTCATATTGGTCAATTATTTATTGTTTTGTGTCTTATTTTGTCAGACAAAGCAGTGCAATACAGGCTTTTTCGCTTAGTTCGACTAATGAGAAACCTCCAGACAACAAACAAGAAAGATAATTCATATTTATTCATGAAAGCTGAAAATACGCTCTACAGCATTTCACAACCTTGGTCTATAAAGTTCACTTTGAATGCTATCCAGTGCCCAATTATTGCATTAATGTACCCCAGTAACTTCCGGTGAAAACATTTGGAAAACAGGAAAAGTTGTAGAACTTTTCTACAGATCCAGGGAAGAGTTCTAGTCTAAAGTATAACCTCTTAACGCAAGCATGCTCGGAATCTCGCTATGAACATTCCTCGTATAGCAGGGCAATAGATAGTGGGCGTGAACCGTATCTCGCTTGCATTCTTTTCTATGTATTGCTTGTTCTTTATAAACTAAAGAATTACTTCTTGTACTGAATGTATCAACGGTGCAATCGCACCCGTCTTTTCCTGCAGCTGTTAACGCGTAATAATGCTGAGCTAAATTTAGAATCAGCTGATATATGGGCTGCTATTGATGTTGGCAACTATTTTGAACATCTCATAATCTACCGCATTAAAATTCCTATTTTTAGATTAGTCGTGCTTTAGATGATTTTAAATGCATTGACCTACCGCCCTCTATCTGTTAAGTCTAAAGATATTCATATTCATCTTGTTTAATATTTTATTCTATTTCTAATTCTCGTGTCATGAAAAATGTACGGTTACCCAGAGCAAGAGATGTTCAAAACTGAACATCTAATATCATGACAACTATGTCGTCGATAAATTTTGGGATGTACATTATCATCAGAAAATTTAGCCAAAATTTGCGTTCTTACAATGCACGAAGTGAGTTAGGGAGAGAGAAAGTTAGAGAAAGAAATAGAAAGAGAAACGAGTGACAGAGAGAGAGAGAGAGAGAGAGAGAGAGAGAGAGAGAGAGAGAAGAGAGAAGGACAAAATAGAGAGAAAGACTAAAGAAAAACATTGAAGAAACTGAGAGAGAAGCAGGCTGGCATAAATATGGAGTATAGACAAATTATGGAATAAGAAAAGAAAAAGAGATATTAGAAGACAAAACCCTTGGCGATTATTTGTTTGCTTGCTCTTACGTTGATCTACGCTCGAAAATCGGCCGTTGTCGGCATCTCAAATACATGCGAAATTCTGTAATGAAGCGTTACAATTTTTTGAAATGCTACACAACAGATTCTCCTCTAATTTTAGCACGTTCATAACTTATCTAAAGTACACAATAGCCTGGGATTTTATATGACGCGAAACCTTAGCGACTTTTTGTTTAGATTTCAGATAAGATTTGTCTAGTCTTTTATATGCTTTCCCGGATTACCTTGCCATTTCTCTCTCTCTCTCTCTCTCTCTCTCTCTCTCTCTATCTATCTATCTCTCTCTCTTCAGTGCAATGCCAAGTGGCAGGTTCAAGGTACATATTCATACTCAAAGTCTGCATTCTCGTTCCATAAGAGAACTTCTTAGATCAAAAAGTTAATCCCTTCACAAAGTCTATCCCTTATCCATACGTTATGTAGCCTATAGCTTGGGAAAAGTATAGCTTATGAGGTGGTTTTCCACAGTTAGATGGATGAATTACCATTTAATGCTGGTTGAAAATATTTATGGTGAGGTGGGTCCCCTCTTGCCATCCTCATCTTCTGCCTTAGTCGCCCCTTACGAACACGCAGCAACTTGTTTGCGGTTGCCCTATTCTGCAGTGGTCCAACCACACCCGAGCACATCAAGGGGGACCTTGCCATTTAAGTATATAATATCACCGGGTTTTACAGAAAATAATTCTCAGTTTACAATTTTATAATTAATTTTACAATTTCTCAGTCTTTTGATCTACATCATTATTGCAGACGACAAAACGGGTAAACGAAGAATAATGTGAACAATTTTCAGGTTCAGGACTCAGGATTTTTGACAAGGTACACTTGAGAACTGATCTTTCAACAACAATCTTAAACTGTAGTAAACCACTGAAGTAAATCATGACATTTGATCAAAGCATGAACTTTATGAACGGATCAATTGCATTTCTCAATGGAGTGATCATAAATTAGCGTGAATGCAGAATATGATCAGAGGTACTTGCTAACTCGAGTTAATATTTAGTATAAAATATCGCTTCTATAATTTTATTGTTGAATAATGTTGATTGTTATAAGAGCTAAATAAGTAGTGATATAGGCCTATTGACTGGCTTAAAATCATTTAAGCCTGTCTATAATATACATATATACTCAATATCTAATATTAAATTTTTTATTGGAGCAGTGATGCTTAAAAAATATATGAGATCAAGGCAGTATATATTAACTTTTTACAAAATATTGTGAACAAGGAACCAACAACACACAGCGCATGCGCATAATAAAATGGACATGGCAAGCAAAGTAGAAAAAAAACATGTCATTAGCTTAAATACTAAAAGTCAAGCAAAATATGATATAAAAAGTCACTGGATTATAAAATATGCGAAGTATTAAGACAGAAACATTAAAATATTGTGAGACAGCCCAGCTATTATTATTAGCTTCAACAGCATAACTATATTTCGTAATAGTTCAAACTATTAATAAATAGTTAGGCTGTTTGATGTTTCTACACGCATTAACGACATTCACAATCCTTGCGGTTCGTGATTTCTTTGTTAAACTATTTAACGTGAAAGAGGTAACAACAATATATGTGGACAAGTGCAGTAATCAAATAGCAATTTCTTCAACTAAAGTTCAAAGAAATTGTTCGATCAAAGACCCAGTGGAAGAATGGTCACTAAAGTTCGATCCGCTATAAGTACGTAGCAGTAATTGCACGCTTCAGATATTGTTAACTCGTTACGCCCTCGTTAGTCTCTACACAACGGATTGACAATCCTATCTTATGTCAGACAAGTCAGATAATGCCAATTTATACTGTTAATCCCTGTACATTATGTGTACTGCATTACTACTTGTGAACACAACTTTAAAACTTCTAAGTTTTTATGTAACTTTTGATCATGACTGAATGAGAGTCATATCCCAAATTACCAGAAGTTGATGAGATAATTACAACAACTACTCAGAATACAGAGATTAGACTTTCTGTGGAAGTTATATTTACGAAATTGTCATCGCTAACTACATCACAAAAGTTGTATCGCTCCATTCTCAAACAGTTGCCGAACTTTAAAAATTGGCCAAACACGATCAAATTTATCTATATTTGAGTCTAAATTAAAGATTCTTTATAAGCAGGGTAGGATTTTCTGGGGAAAGGGGGACGAGAGTTCGACCCCCTTGGCAAATGTGTGGCCCCATTTACGAGAGATTAGCCTCTTTCAGTTGCAGATATATATATATATATATATATATATATATATATATATATATATATATATATATATATATATATCTGCAATATGATGAGGATTACATGTTGTTATTTTTGAAAATCCCATTATTAGGCCTAATCTCAGATCTCCAGAATTTTAAGTAATAAAACAGGTATCTAGTATTATATAATTTTGCCAGTATGCAATGACAACCTTATATATATAGAATATATGTATATAAGGCGATATCAGTGAAGTTCGGTGATTGCTTTTTAGGCACTTCAACGAGTCACACTTGTTTCCGCTTCACTTGTAGCAAATCTTGCAATGCTTTATTCAATTCGTTCACTCCACTTGTCACAGGTGTCCACTAAGTGCTCCTCTCTTCTCTTTCCTTGAGTTCTACTGTAAAGTGATACGTAAAAATACCTTTACGATGTTATTATATTCTACAAAACTAGTATTACTTGTAGTGAAAAGTACTCACATACTTATAATTTAGAAATGTTGCTCATTGTTTTTGTAATGATGATGTAATAGACAATTATTATAGTAACGATCATAACTGAAGGCATGCTATTAATAGTAACAATTATGTTTACCATTTTAATCCGTAGGCCTTTACGGCCGATGCTTATAATGGTTAATTATGCACTGATTTAGCCCTCTTTTATTCTTGAATTTTAAAGCCTCTGAATTTAAAAATGATAGCTATTTCTAGCATTATCATTTCATGTGTGATATTAGACTTATATTAATTTATTAATAAGAACTGAATGCTAAAAGACAACATTCTATTGTATACTAGCTGACTGTTATGTATATATAAAGTCAGGCAAGAAAAATGTCGCCAATATTGAACTACAAAGTTGTTGAAGTCAGTTTGATGGTGTGATAGGATTTTCTGCTATGCTCAATCAGGTGCAAATTAAGCACTTTAAGAACAACCCCATTACAGCTTCTCTTCATTTTGAAGAGAAAAAGTAAAAGGTAAACACGCATTACACTGGAATTATTAACTATGTTGATATCTTTCACTTTTTTTACATCGCATTTTTAAATCGTTAGGCAATTTAGTCAAATTTCCTTGCAACCAATCCCGTGACTGTCTGAGACTTTACTCTCAGATCACCGCGGCTGGGAATCGAACCCACGAGAGTTCCACTCACTTCAGGATCTGTCATTTAAAACCTCATGACGTTACCTTACACCTCTAACCACTGCTCTATTGAGATTTTCTAACTTTTAAAGGCCACCTTTAGAAGATTTTTTAGAAGATAATAAGGAAGCTAATAATAGAGAAACCTGAACTCAACGCATTTGTCAAATTTTGTGATATAAATCGTGGCTATGGCTGTACCTTTTTGTAGCTTGATCATCAAACCAAAATGTCCTAATTTATACAATTTATACATTTTTATAACCTTTCAATAAGCTTTCTGTTTAGAGTCATCGGACGGTAATCTTTTATGCAACTAACGTTTCATTGGCTCGCTTTACTTATGCGCTATGGCCTTTGGAACTAAATCAAGAAATAAATCAGTCAGACATATAAATTCTCTCTATACGTAAATTTTACATTTTCGTCAAATAAACGTATTATGACTTTAACAGAATTAAATTACTGCATTGGATCCATAAATGTACATGTAAAAAATAGGCCTGTGTATATCTATAGAACTATAGATTACAGAAGAAGCATTACAGAAGTAGCATTACAGAAGTAGCTTTACAGACGTAGCATTACAGTAGTAGCATTAAAGAAGTAGCATTCCAGAAGTAGTATTTAATAATTACAAAATTGAAGCGGGTAGTTAATGACACATGTTGTTCAAATAGAGAGCGCAAAGTGAGCAAATCCTGATCGCGTACCGGCAATCAGAGTCCTCGCAGTGTTCACTCATTAAACGGTTTGTCAGAGCTAACCAGAACTCGCGGTCTCTTTCATGTCGAGCGGTCAGGCGTGAAACAACACATCTTATTCTTAAATTATTAAAGACTGAGTTGCGTACACCAAACTAAGCAGAATTTTTACGCATTAGGATGTCTCATCAAAAATATTCCACCTAAAAATAATTTTAACATGAATGTACTAGTTGTTATTGCAATGGAACCGTTACGAATGCTAAAAATGGAAAAGAATGATTTGTAGATGAATGGAAAAGTTATGTATCTTGAAAATGGAGTAAAGATAGAAAGGAGGAAGATAGTGATACAAAATTCCCAGAGAACAAAATGTAAAAAAAATGAGATGAGACTATCATATGGGTTTTAGAATTAAAAATATGATAGTATAATAATTAAGAGTAGTTTCAATAAAATAACACAAAATAAATTACGCCTGATATGATCTCGCCGAATTTTAAGAAATTTTAATTTCTAAACGGATGACTAAAATAGTTGAAATTATTACTACACGAATGTAATAATTACGTTACACGTAGTAAGTGAGTATGACACAGTAGAATCTATGGAATGTTGCCTATGACAATTGCACTGTCCCGTAACAAAACGTAAGAAAAGACTGAACAGGAAATGATGATCCACACAGCATCTTATATGGCACTGAATTATGTTTTTACGTGAATGAATGAATTCTTCAACATTTCTGAAATATTAATAATTGTTAGTTATTGTAAGACTGAAAATGCAAATACTTGATATTATATGTGAAACTGACTCACATCTACACGTAGCTGTATGTAAGAGATTAGTTGTCACTGTCAGTAAGTTACGGATTTCATTAGTCATTTCAATTTTTATTAAAATTCATACAACGTGTTTGCAGAGGTGTAAATTTATACTGTTTACACTAAATCCGAAAAAACTTTAATGTCGTTCCGAAAACGATGCAATTTTAAAATTTCAAGATTTATTTTTATTAATAAATTCAAATTTTGAATCCTCCCTGAAAGAATTTTGCGAAGCTGTTTTCAACAAAACAAATCGAAGAAATATTTTTTGGCATGGTTCAAATCCAGTAATTGTCCTCGACTGAAATAATTTTTAGACTAGAAACTGACAGTAAATTAATCTTTATCAGTAAACTTATGGATAATTACAAATAAATGAACCATTAAACAATTTAAACGTTACATATAGGATACAATGCAAGCTTAATATGTCAGTTGACTGCTAAAACGTTGTAGACTATAAAGAAAACGAGGTAGGAACCATAGTCCCAATCATAGCTGTATCTGAACACATAAATTAAAGAATATAATGTCCACTAGAAAGGTATATCAAGTGTTGCTATATTAGGAATTTACCAAACGGACTATGCGTGCATTATTTGCTCTTCCCACGACTAGAATTTATATATTTAAGTTAAGAAAGCGTGATCCAAAACAGTGCGAATTCTTATTTCTAGGCAGCCAAGCATCGTTGAAACAGACTCATTTGGACTTACACTCCGCTACTCTATCGTCATATGTAACGTTACTGTCACTCAGATTATAGAGAACTACGACTGATTCAGAACTTCAAAGCACTCAGACTCTAACTATGTTTAAGCAATGCTATAAGCTTTGCCTGAGTTTAGTCAGGAGAAGAATTCGTATGAGACAGGTTGTATTCATATTTTCTTTGTGATGCAGTGACCCGGAGAAATTCCTCGAGTCTGTCGACAAAGCGCGCTAACTTGTAACGATTTTTTAATTCTTCAATTATCTTTCAGATTCGTGCTCAATTTCGCTTCATCTGTTTTGTTTTGTAATGAAAGCTTGATGCGTAAAACGACTAAGTCTAAGATAAAAAGTTTATTCACTGTCATATCTACGTCAGTCGCCTCTTACGAACACACGCGCAGTTGTCAGTAGGTTCAATTCTTAAGTTTTCCTAACCTACTCTTATCTAAACCTAAAGTATCCTAAAGCTAAGCAAAAAATACGTCTTCTGTCATCTGCGCTTGTTTCACGTTGGCTTATTCAGTTCTTGCTTAGTCCTCTCTTATAACACGTGAAATTAATGGTTGGCCTATTCTTCGTTGTCCCGGACGCAACACGGGAGCATTACTGCATAATTCTTAATACCATCACTGCATATGTACATGTATATTATCTTTAATAAGCTCGCCTTTTAAACCAACAAATATTCTATTGGAAATGAACTGTTGATCTCCACTATGGAATAAAACTAAATGTATTACATGATTAATTAGATCAATATCAGCGAATTGAGGCGACTTTACGAGGACCATTCGTAACTGCTTAGCTACCTGAGGTTTAGAATAATAAAATTAACTATAAATCGCATTCATTGCGGTGCATTTGGAGGCACCCTTAGTATCTCGGTAATTGAATTGTTGCGTGAATTTTATTTCACGACTAAACTTGTTGAAAACATCCTGTTGGTCTCAGTTTCAGTCAGTTTCTTCGAATTATTCTGAATGGACAACGTCGTATGTCATTATTTTATGGTTCGACCGTAAGTCGGAGTAAAATAAATACATTTATAATAGAAATAATAAAAACATAGTTTGAGCAATCAGCTAATTGACGTATTAAACTATTCACAAATTAGGATATTGAAATAATTTTTTTCTCTATTAGTCAGTGAAATGTGATTGATTGATTGATTAATTGATTGATTCGGTGGCTCTTTGAAAACTTGTTTGACGGCGGATCTGTAGGTGCATGGTCAAATGCAGTGCTCTCTCCGTTACTGACACACTATTGAACAGGAAACTGACACTAAACTTGCCTTTAGCTTTTTGATTGATTGATTGATTTTCCGGTAGATTAATCAGCAATTGTTTGACTAATTGATTAAATGATTGATTAGTAAATTAATGGCTGGATGACCACTTGGATAGACGGATTGATAGACTGATTACCGCTGTTGGAGGATATTTGGTTCATCCAGAGCTTGACCTCTGGGGATGTCTGGCTCTTTGTTTGTTTGGATTAGTGTCTGACACGAAACAGATTTCTACCTGCTTACTCACGGGTTACTTGTTGTCCGCAGCTTCGAAATTACTGGCAATCACCTGCCACGCGCTCAGCAACATACAAACCGGAAATACTAATCCGTTATCTATTTTCTTACTTCCGGTTAGGATAAGATAGGCGAAGAATGAGTTGTGCAGATAAAATTCCGAAGATTCCGTCGATATTAAAATGCTTTCTGATTTTCGTATTCAACGGATGTGTAAGTGCAAAATTGTGATCGATCGATTCTCAGAGAGTATTTATAGAATTTATGGAAGAATTTACTAAGTCTCAACTATTACAATATAACTTTAATGAATATAAATTCAATCTGATAGATGAAGGATTAATAGTGTTAAGATAGGTTTTTTACTAGGTTTCGTAACTTACTTAAATACATGTCCTTCATTAATGTAAACATTCTTTGTAAATGCTTTTACAGTACAGTTCTTTAAGGCAGGCTGGTTCTTCAAGGATTCGAACATATGACACCCGTGATGGTATGATTAATCTTATCGAATTTGTTACAACCTTGTTATTGAGACCGGGAAAAATAAAAAGGTTTGAAGATTTTAAAAGCATTGCAAGACGATTAAGTTCAGAATCATGTTTATTTCACTCAAGGTAACTAGCAGTAATGAACAAAACTTACATGTAGAGAAAGTTAAGTGAAACACAATGGCCCGAAGGCACTGGCAAGTTGTATGCCATTATAGTATAGTTTAAGTTATGTCGGTCTGTGATAGTTTTATATTAGGTATAAAAATAAGTTTTGCTAAAATATGCCTATACAACATGTAGAGATGATCTCGTATTAATAGTAATTACAGTTTAACGTTAATTTCCTCATCCAGGGATGATGTCAGGAACGTCATTAACTAGATATATGGGAAATATGTTTTCATAAACGATCAGCTTCAAACCAAGTTCTAATAAATGAATAGAATGTTAATCTACGGGTAACATTTATTTCAGAGCAGTAAGAGGTTTATTTTAGAAATAGCTCATCGTGCACGTACGCTGCGGCATTATCTTCTCGCTATAGGGTTACTAATGCAAGCTTAAGCCAAGTGCAAATTTAGTTTCTCAATAGCAGTTATTGTGCTGTCAGTTGTACCGTTGAATGCGTCAAGGTAATGAAATTCAAATATACATGTAGATCATAAGCAATGGTAACTACCGTAAGTTCGTAACTTATTTTCAAACGAATGGGCCTAATGCTCAAATATTCAATAGTCACAGCGTTGCAATGCTGTAGTATTTTCGTGTAAGGCGTGTTCCGAAAGTTGCAACTTAATTCGCATCCAATTTGTTTTAAACTTCAAAGACGTGTAATTTGTAGTTTTTGCATAACCCAAGAATAAAAAATATTAACTACTGAAAATAAACTATATAAATACGTATTGAGGCCCTTCTTATCCTTCCTCAGTGCACTGCCAAGTGGCAGGTTCAAGGTACATATTCAGACTCAGCGTCTGTTTTCTCGCTCTATAAGAGCACTCCTTAGATCAACAAGTTAATCCCTTCACAAAGTCTATGCCTTATCCGTATCTTATGTAGCCCATAGCTTGGGAAAAATATGGCTTCTATAGGCCTATATATTTATAAATTAATTGTTATTATTTGTTAATTGCTATTAATATATAGGCCTATATATAGGCCTATATAAATTGATCACAGCTAGTATCTCTATCATAAAGGGGTATTGATCCAATGTAGTATATAAGTAGACTTGTGAGACTTTTATATCTCTATTGTGTGAAATGATTGAATCATTTAAATAAATAAAAATAAATAAAAGACTTCTACTCTTTTTTACTTTTTAGAGTCTTCTCTGCTAAAGATAATTAAGTCATTATTAAAATGCTATTTTCTCGTGTTGTGTCCGGGACACTGAAGAATTGGATAAAATCGTAAGCTGCACGTGTTGCAAGAAGAAACTTAGCACGAACAGAGGAGGGAATGGAAAACCACCTCAGAATAGTATATTCTAGGTATAGAGTACATTAGGGAGTGGAAAGGCATAACCTTTTATGTAGGGATAACTCGTTAATCGACGTAGTGCTCTTTATAAGGCGTTGAGACTGAATGTCAAAAGGATTATGTACCTTGGACTTGCCACTTATTAGAGCATTTCAAAGAGAGAGAGAGAGAGAGAGACGGAGAGAGAGAGGAAAAATACATATTGTTGCATAATGTATTCTAGTATAAATGTGGATATAGGCGTATAGATCATGCAGTGGCAGAGTTCTAAGTTACATAAAATTGATAAATAGAATTTCTGGATTTTACTTAATTATTAGATTTCTGGATATTCTTCACGTAGGCTGACAAATTTACTGTATATTTAAGTTATCTATTAAATACTTTCAATTTGAATCCGGACGGTTTGTAATAAATTTACTTGCGGCTAATATGATTGATTTTCGTTAACCATTAAACACGATTGCAACTTCTACTGCTTTTGTTAAATTCACTGCAACATAAATATTATGTCAAACATTGTAACATTGTTACATTGTAAGGCTGTAAGCGATTCTACATGTATATAATTATGCAATGGCAACTTCAGCAAAGCTCTGCGTTTAGGGTCTTACTTTATATTGTTTCATTTTTAGAATTATGTTTTTAAAGTTTCACAGCTGCTAAAAGGTCTTAGCTACATGTAGAGTGTACAAAAGTAGACATAAATCTCAGGAGTAGATTTTATTAACTTTATTAAAGATCAAGCCATATATTCCATACTTTATATATTTAATGGCTTTATCAGTATTCGTGCATTTTATAATCTTGGAAAATAATTTTTAACGTCCGTTTCATCTAAGGATGATAATAGGATTCCACAGAGAATTTATTTTATCTAGAAAAACCTCATTGGTGATTTGTGATTGACGTCTGACATTGATGCAGAGGTACCATGCAATAGAGTTGAAATTACTTATAATTTGAGCTAATTTTAGTTTAAAATTGGCCAATGCACCAAGTCATAAGGGCATATGTATAGAAAGAAATATCGGTTCTACTTACTGTCTAGGTTAGCTGAGAATTAGCATGCTTACGTGATAAAATGTAATAACGGTAAATGCTATTAGAAAGTCTACCAGTATTTAGACCCTGGGATTTTGCTATCGCGGATAGTTACAAGTGTAATGGAAGGTAATTGTGTATCAATTGCTTCAACATTATAGTAATTTAGCAAATTATTATTAACATTTCGATCAGAAAAATTCATTCAAATAACACGAAATTATATTATTAGATATATTCATCTTTGTTTTCATTTGATAAATGACAGAATAATATATGGGATGCTATGGTTACGCCGAGATTATATCAAATATAGTGAAGTGCGAAAGAGCGTTGCACTAGAACACACAGGCTTAGAGTGAGGATGGTTTAGTGGTTGACATTTCCTTTGCTTATGATAAGCTTGAAAAAGTTTTCCTTGTCTTTATAGAAGTTATTCATTTTAAAATGTTGATACTTTTTAAATTTTCGATTATTATGCCAACAAAAATATGCAACAATAATAATATAAAACATAAAGTTGAGTAAAGAGCCACAAACCAAGAGTTTTTACGAGTTAATAAGTAACTCTATATCGCAACGTAAGTATACAACCAAATATTCTACAGACTAGAAATAAAAGCAACTTGACTTATGCAGTCCTCTGTGACAGCCAGCTCCAACAGTATAGTGTTTTATGTCTCTCTTTTGACACTGAATAAATAAATAAATTAATAAACTTTCGTAATTTACTATGATTTTAATTTCGTTGTTATGAATACAGAGTAAATTAAAGAAAGCATTGGCAACCTTTATGAGATTGTTTATTTGACATCGATGACGTCCCTGACATCATCCTTGTATGAGGAAACGGACGTTAAACCTTTATTATTTATTATTATATATTTATCGGTAACGAATTAAATTTTAAATAATTAATTTGAAAATTTTACGGTACTAAAGGAATAGGCCTAATAAATTTCAATGTAGATTTTGTAACTTACTATATATGAAATTGCACTAGATTTTGCATTTCTGATCTCTGTTTGTTATATTGTTAAGAATTAAATGACCTTGTTAAATGTATTATTTAAATGTATTATATGCAGAGCAAAGTATATCTATTTAATTGATATCTATTTAATTGATATCTATTTAATTGATAGAGCCAATTATGTTTTAAAAATGAGCTTGTGATGTGTAGATTGTGGTGAGAGATAAACTTATCATTGGGTTTATCCAGATATACTAATCACAATATCTACTACATTGATATCATAAGTTAATAGTTATTACTCTTTACATGTATATTTAGTATTATTTGATAAATAGTAATTGATTACTATTTAACCGATATTTTATGGTATTTCAAAAAATTTACATGATAGTCTTTCTTTGCGTTCAAAGTACATGCCTATTGACCAAAAGTCAAAACGCTTAACCAATACGTTGCTGGAAATATAAACCGTTACTAAGAAATTCAAGTGGAAAAACTCGTCTAATTATTTTACCTTCATTATAGTGAAATGGATTACATTCAATTCGTGTTTTACTAATTTTAAACTTAATCCTGCCAGCAGGTAAGCGTCAATGTAGTTCCAGGGCTCATACTTCATGGTATCAATTTCTGGAAAACCAACAAACTGACACGTCATTTCCCTACTGCGCCTGCTAATATTTACCCCCTAGAACCGAGATTGTGAAGGGATTTATGAGAGAACACGAGCCTCGAGTCCTCTGGTGGGCGTCAACCTTTTATTGACACACTTGAAGTGTCAGTTGCAGTAAATTGTCAAAGACAACCCGTGTGCTAGCATTAAACCAGGCGAGTCTGGCTGCCAGCTTAGAACTCTGAGTTTGTATTGTTGACTAAGCATCTCTATGAGTTTGCTTGTACTGGGGACGTATTCCAGGGTATGCCAACAATGGACCTGCCGCTGGGAAAATACTAGACAGATAAAGATAGATAGAGAGAGAGAGAGAGAGAAACACACAGAGAGAGAGAGAGAGAGAGAGAAAAGAGAGAGACAGAGAGAGAGACAGAGAGCGAAAAAAGAGAGAGAAAGAGAGAGAGAGAGAGAAAGGGAGAGAGAAGAGAGAGAGAAAGAGAGAGAGAGAAAGAAAGAGAGATAGAGAGAAAGAGAAAGAGAGAGAGAGAGAACGAGAGAGAGAGAGAGAGAGAGAGATGTCGATAATTAGCAACGTCTTAGAGACTTTCATATCAAACAATGATGGATAATTCTGAGTAAAATACCTAAATCATCAGAGTTTTCATTTACAAGAAATGTGGCTAATGGCCTGTATTAGTTAATAAATTTTGTATAAATCAGTTTAAATTAAAAAGAATATTAACGAAATAAAATTTTATATATAGGAAGATTAATTAAGTATATCTGAGAAGCATTGTAGTATTTAACGAGGTCAAACCGTTTAACTCTTTACGCATTCACTTCAGAAACGATGGTGGTTAAGACAATATAGACAATTGGCAATTGCTAAATAATTATCGTAGATTATGGCAAAACTCGATGCATATAACTAAAGGAATTTAAAAGTTTAAATTTTTTTCAGTTATAAGGTAATGAATGCAGTTATGAATGTACGATAAGGAGTTTTGTATAGAGATTTCTTGATCCGTGAAACTTTAGTGTCTCCTTATTAAAGTATCCACTCTGAGGCACTCTCTCGGTGCGTCCAGTCTCACAGTGTCCTCTCTCTCAGCGTGTCCACTCTCTCAGCGTGTCCACTCTTTCAGTGTGTCCACTCTCTCATTGTGTCCACTCTCTCAGAGTGTCCACTCTCTTAGAATGTCCACTCTGACACTCAGATAGAAAAGAGCTTCTAGAATTGGACCTGCCGTATGACTAAAGGTTCGATAGTGAGATCATATTGATGCTATTATTTTTTATATTTCATTTTCTAATCATTCTGACTATTTTCGTGTATTTGTTTTCATTTTGTATGGTGTATGCTGTGTTTCGATCTAATAAATATATATCTCTCTTATTGCAGTCACAGCGCCAGTGAGCCATTCCTTATTAACTGCTAAGGTCTTGATAACTTAAGTACATGCGTAACATTCGGTTACTCTTACAGAATTTGATACATTGTCTTGATATCAGTGATAATTATGCAACAGTTTCAATGAGAATCTTTCCCAGTGACTTACAGTGGAACAGCTGTAGTGACATAAGGAGCTCCGTCAAGTTGGCTCCGCAACTTCTTCAAATAAATCCAACTTATATGCCAAAAATTAGAGCTCAATTAGTGCTAATTTTGGCTGTAAGTCCCACAATTAGAGCTCACTCCGTTTGGTACATATTACGTACCAAAGTTTTGCAGAGCCAACTTGACGCTGGCTCCGCAACTTTCAAAATCGAATTTGAACCCTGTGCTAAAAATTAGAGCTCAATTAGTGCTAATTTTTGCTGTAAGTCCCAAAATTTGAGGTCACTCCGTTTGGTACGTATTGCGTATCAAAATATGCGGAGCCAAATTGACGCTAGCTCCGCAACTTTTACATTGGCTCCGCAACATTATCAGGGAAACTTAAAACTATATACAAAATTAAAGCTCAATTAGTGCTAATTTTTGCTGCAACTCTCATAATTAGAGCTCGCTCCGTTCGGTACTTATAGCGTACCGGAGCTCTGTGGTACAATTTTGAAGCTGGCTATCGCGTGAAACCCATATTAGCACTGATTGAGCACAAATTTGCTATATAGCTGTAACTGTATACGTTAATTTACAAATTGATTGTTTCCAATTACATAGGTCTACGAGTAACTTGCGGAGCCAACTTGACACTTGCTCCAAATTTGTACCGCAAAGCTCCGGTACGCTATAAGTACAGAACGGAGCGAGCTCCAATTACGAGAGTTGCAGCAAAAATTAGCACTAATTGAGCTCCAATTTCGTATATAGTTTTTAAGTTTACACTGGAATGTTGCGGAGCCAACTTGACGCTGGCCCCTAAATTGTACCACAAAGCTCCGGTACGCTATAAGTACCGAACGGAGCGAGCTCTAATTATGAGAGTTGCAGCAAAAATTAGCACTAATTGAGCTCTAATTTTGTATATAGTTTTAAGTTTCCATGATAATGTTGCGGAGCCAATGTGAAAGTTGCGGAGCTAGCGTCAAGTTGGCTCCGCATATTTTGGTACGCAATATGTACCAAACGGAGTGAGCTCTAATTGTGAGACTTACAGCAAAAATTAGCACTAATTGAGCTCTAATTTTTGGCATATAAGTTTGATTTATTTGAAGAAGTTGCGGAGCCAACTTGACGGAGCTGACATAAGGCAGATGTCTCTCACATCTGTCAGTCAACATGTCACTACACACACAGGCTCCGCCCTCTGTCACTGTCAACAGCCCTACACTGATTCGTGTCTGATAATAGAAATAGCCGCATGCTAGTGTACTCGCTGTAAGGTGTTAATATTTTCTCTAATGGGCACCCATTTTCAACAGAGACCTAGAAATATTTAAAAAAATGCAAACGTTGCCTTACTGGCTGATAGTAAAATTATCTTAACCCAAAATTACAAACAGTGAATTACTTGAAAGGATTAATACTTGCCCATAGTTCATAGAATACAGAATCATAGCTAACAAGCCTATTGCGATAGAAGCAAACAAGCTAAATAGACAGAAACAAGAAGCTTTGCAACAATTAGTAAAATATTATAATAACCTTTTTGGTGAGAAGACAGCTGTAACAGAATATCGGAAGGTCGAGACTAGGATGTTAAATGGCTGGAGAGTTATTTTATATGAAAGTAAAGAAGAAAATATTTGACTGGTAATCTATAAGAGTTACTCGTCTTGGACATACTCCTATATAGGCATTGCACTGATTAGAGAATATAACATAATCTATATCAATATAGTCAATACAATTTCTTTTTAATTTCACTTTCTGTATTACATTCTCAATTACTGTAAATGACCAAGATCCGTGACGTAAAATTGATCTATAGAAACCCTAACTATGCACGCTTAATGCGTTAAACAGCAGGCAATGAATGAAGAAAGTGAAATAAATCTGATCAAGTGGGCTTACGTTGAGTAGACTCAAATTATTCCATCGTGTGGTTGGATAAATTAGAAAAAGAAAGTCTTGAGCCTTCCTTTAATCCATCGATAGCTGTCTGCAGTCATAAGAAGTTAAGAAAAGCAGACGAAGCAATTAGAATATAAGATTTTTGCTTTGAAGCTTACTGTCACCACTGAAATTGCATAAAATACGTGCTGATATGTTCTTATTTGACAAAGTTATCGAACATTTAATGCATGCATTGCATGAAGAGAATAAAGAAGAATAGGGAATAGAGAATAAGAGAATAAGAAGAGGACGCCGTTGCTGTGGCTGCGGTGATAGCAGTTGTACTCAGACATGCAATGCATGCATTAAAAGTTTAATAGCTTAGTAGTCTTAGAAGTAAAACACAGTGTACAGTTGGTTTATAGGCCTAGTCCTACTCTATTTAGAGCAGGGCTTTAGTGAGATAGCAAGAAAACCGATTTGTAGGTATATGGAGCTATTTCACATCTCACATGTGAACTAGAGTTGGCAGGCGCACTGCTGTGTGCTTGCTGTAGTGATAGCGTCACCTGGCTGATATCTCTGCTACATAACTACAGAGCACTCGCTCTATGTGCTCAGTCTACACTGGACAACTTAGCGTTAATGATAATGTTACAAGATTTACTGCTTTAACAGTGTGTTTCTAATTTATATCTGTAACTATGTTTTAGTTTCATTTGTTAATTTCCGTGTAATTCTAAGCGAATTCGTTTGAACTTAGTGTTGCTCTATAGATTAATATAATGCACTGTTTTTTATAACTGCTACCCCAAATTGTTTTACCAATAACGTCGTAAGAAGTTGACCGATGTTCTTGAAATTTGCAGTACTTGACCAGCAGCCAATGCTACAAAACAGCGAGAAATTTCGTTTGAATATCTTTAATAACGTGAAAGTTATAGTTTTACGAATAGCAGTGGGGTCAGGTAAGAAATTTCCTGTACAGGATTACAGGCGTGTTACATGCAACGTAAAACTATCTCTACAAAAATAATAGCGAACGCGTCACAAAATTTCAGCTAATGCTATTTTGAAGAGCAAGTACTTCTTTGCAAAGTGGCGTAAAATACGTGCTGATATGTTTTTAATTGACAAAGTTATTGAACTTTGCAGCGGCGTCCTCTAGCGCCACAGTTAAAATAACTTATTCGTTTATTCTCTTCATGCAGTGCATGAAAAAAGTTGTTAATTAAGAACGTATCAGGACGTATTTTACGTCGTTTTGAAAAGAAATGATTGCTCTTCAAAATAGCATTAGCAGAAATTTCATGTGACGTGTTCGCTATTATTTTTATAGAGATAATCTACGTTAAATGTAACACGCCCGTAATCCTGTATTGGAAATTTCTTATCTGACCCCACTTCTATTCGCGAGACTAGAAACTAATAACTTTCACGTTATTAAAGATATTCAAACGAAATTTCTCTATGATTGTTAGAATTGGTTGCTGGTTAGCTACTGTAAATTTTAAGAACCTCTGTCAACTCCTTACGACTTTATTGTAAAAATAATTTGGAGTATCAGTTATAAAAACACAGTGTATAAATGTAATATAATATAAATGAAGTTAATTTTCTAAACTTATGTTAACAAATTAAATCGTAGCTTTAAACTAATTGTAAAATACTATATTTTGCTAGGTATTGCAGGGTAAATATTATATCGGATACTAAAATAACTGCTTTATAAACTTCTAAATCAGCAGATCGCAGTAACCTGCTTCTGTAGATATTTATAATATATATTTTTATACCTAACGATGCTGCCACCACAAGATTTCCTCTTATCTCCGGAGAGATCGCCTGTATCCTACTACAAACAACAAAGTCTTCCCTCCGGACTCGGAGAAATCTCTCATCCCATCTCTTCATCTTCCAGCATTCCGTCTCTATTGTGCTCCGAAACTTCAATGCAGTCGACGGATCTTGCGCCGTTGGATTTAACTACCGGATGTAAGAGCGTCCTTGGTCATTCCAGACTCATCCAGAATAGAGCTAGACTTGGTTCATCGGGCGAAGGTTGTTCTGGAACTCGTTTACTAAGACGAGCAGAACGAAGGACTCAGATGATGATCCGGAGACTAACCTGGGCTCGTAAGAGACTGTTACATGCCCGGAAGTCCGTGGTCCGAGCTTGTGTGGACGAGACATATGTTGTCGTCAATCCAGTACGAAATTTCTCAAACTGGAGACCCTGGCTGGAAGATGATGATGTACTAGCAAACGAAAGACGCAACGCTCTGTTTTCTGCGTATGTATCCCGTATTGATTGTCTCTCGAAGTGAATTTTATTTACTATGAATTATTTATACAATTATAAATTTTTATTTGTAGCCTTGTCATAGGTTGGAATTACATGTTTTTTAAAGTAATAAATAATGATATCGTGCCCATTAGTATGCTATAAAAATATGTAATACTTTTATTCACTGTTATATATATCAAGTAGTCGAATGCTAGTCAGCTTAGACCTCCAAAATCCTAAAATCCAGTTCCCTTTAGTCTATAAATCCTATTGCTTTTTAATCATTGTTTCAAATTTGTTTGTTAGAAGTATGGCATATACATGCCTAGTGCAAGCATGTATAACAAAATGATCATTTTGTATTATCTACTTTTCTTCAATTCATATTCCACTTGCAAAGATTAGCACTTATATAATAAACTTACGAAACGATGTAGCTGAAATTAGAACCGATGGCCTCCTGCATGCTAGATTATTACGCTACTGATTTAAGTATATCATACATCCAACCCCGCGGTATACGGTATTCTATAATATAAATATGTGTCTAATTATGTGTATATATATATATTTATGTACATACTTTACTCTTGTATATACATGCATATACATGCAATATGTATATATATGCATATATATATATATGCATATATATATATATATATATATATATATATATATATATATATATATATATATATATATATATATATATATATATATATACATGTATACAGGGTGAGTAAAAAAAAAGATAACACCTCCTAAAAGTTTGAATATCTCAGACTATTGTTAATATTTTCAAACCAAACTTTTACCAAATAGTAAGGGACCCATTTCTGATGGGGTGGCCAATTTTCATCCATTCTAATGCATAGATTGGCCAGTTATGCAAGTTTCAGCAGAGCAACCCCCCGTTTTAACTGTAAATAATATTTTATTAAATTTTTATTTTGGCCCTGAAAAGGGCCGTTGTGGTGGTTCAGAAAGAACCAATTGTATCTGCTAGCATTATTGACTATTCGATATGCTTTCCTCTGGCTGCTACGCAGAATTGCAGTCGCTTTCGGAACTCTAGGACAGTCTTGTTAATTCCAGCTTGGGGAACTCTCTCCCAGATTGATTGTAGCACTTCCTGCAGTTCTGTCTTGTTTTAGACTTCGGCAGGCGTTTCTGATAGAGATGCAGCATGGTTCCCCAAACATGGTAATCCAGAGGACATAGATCGGGAGAGTTTGTAGGCCATTCATTCTTTTGAATGAAATCCGGGTTTCTCTCGCTGATCCATTCCTGTGCATGACGAGAAGCATGAGCCGGAGCGCCATCCTGCTGAAAGATGAAACCATTTGGTAAAAGAGCATTGCCATCATCAAACAGCTTGGGAAGTAAAGTATTGACGTAATACTGAGCGTTCACCTTTACCTTCTCGTCAATGAAGTGCAGTCTGCCCATACCGTTGTAGCAAACGCCAGCCGAAACCATAACACGCTCAGAGAACTTAGCACGTTGAACAAGCAGTAGCTCGTAGTTGATTTCCTCCTTTTTCCCCGCTGCCCACACACGTTTGTTCTGACTGTTCACAGGCGGACTGATGTAAATAACTGGTATAAATAACTTCTGCGGCATAAAATTTATTCCCATCCTTAGATCTAATGCTAAATTATTTTTTAATAATCCCGAATTAGGTAAAAATGGGGGGTTGCTCTGCTGAAACCTGCATAACTGGCCAATCTGTGCATTAAATTGGATGAAAATTGGGCACCCCATCAGAAATTGGTCCTTTAGTATTTGGTAAAAGTTTGGTGTGAAAATATTAACAGTAGCCTTAGATATTCAAACTTTTAGCAGGTGTTATCATTTTTTACTCACCCTATATATATATATATATATATATATATATATATATATATATATATATATATATATATATATATATATATATATAAACTTGATATTATTCAGTATGTATAATTTATTGGTTATAATAAATTTAGTTATACTATATTTATTTATGGTATATTTATATCTATTTGAAACAGTAAGATAACTACGGGTCATCTATCCTCATCGAGGAGTAATTTGGCAACTAGTGAACCTGAAAATGTGAAAAACATGGTTCAAGAAGTTAACAAAATCCAACATCGTAATGCAGCTCATCTTCCCGTTGCTATGGTGACGTCCTATTCACATTGCGATACGTCACCGGCTTATGATGACGTCATACCAGTCAACGACTGTCTTCCTCTGCCATTCGGTATGTTTATGTTATTTTTACTATTTCTGATATTTTGTATGGGCCTTTAAACTGTTTATTTTCACATCGATATATTATCTTCATATTAGTTTTTATACTGAGTAGATCAAGTTATTTGTGCATATTGAGGGACAATTTAAAAGGAAGTCAACGTCATTCCACGCTGTTTGAAGATTTACTGACTTTCAATTGCAGCATTTCATTTCCTTTCACTGCTTCGCTGCCAGATGGATAATAATATCTTCACATTTTTATCTTTGGACTTTTATTCACCATTGCTGTCTAATGCATAGTTAGACATGGCCTAACTTAGGGCGGACATGGCCTAGACCTACTACTTATTAGTAATAGCTATTTCAAAATTCTACATTGACGAATCAGGAGAATTGAATTTAGTTTTTGCATCAAGAGTGTGGTATTTTGTTTTTGATTTTGTTATTTGGTTCATGGCCGTCGCCACTATTACTTTCAATGATTTACAGTTTTTACAGTTTTATGTAGTATATATAATTTTACACACACACACACACACACACACACACACACACACACACACACACACACACACACACATACACACACACATATATATAATCTATATATAATATATATATATATGTGTGTGTGTTTTGTGTGTGTGTGTGTGTGTGTGTGTGTGTGGACATGTACATCATATATATATATATATATACACACACACACACCCACACACACCACACACACACACACACACACACACACACATATACTATATATATGTGTGGATACATAGATATATATACACACACACACACACACCCACACACACACACACACACACACACACACACACACACACCCACACACACACACATGTGTGTGTGTTTGTGTGTGTGTGTGTGTGTGTGTGTGTGTGTGTGTGTGGGTGTGTGTGTGTGTGTGTGTGTGTGTGTGTGTGTGTGTGTGTGTGTGTGTGTGTGTGTGTGTGTGTGTGTGTGTGTGTGTGTATATATATATATATATGATGTACATGTCCAGTACATCGTTCTGTCTATAATCGAAGACTGATACTGAGCGATTCCTGCGGTGAAAGGTTGAATTTGCTTCAGGCTATTATCCACACTGCACTGGAACATCTCTGCTTAATTCAAAGATCTCTGCATTCTTATGCATTAGACCAGAATACTTTCAAAATAAGGGTCACTCTGTTAAATATATCTTACTTTTATATCAGTTGCTCATTTGTGGCTTTGACATTGCGACATTTTTTTACTACATCCTGGTTGTTTGGTATATATGTGACCGGAAGTTGCGGAGACTAACATAGTATGATGGGCTTTATTGAAACACGAAGCTAGGTTTTGTTGTTCAGTTTTTGTTATTCTTGCAAGCCTTAACTTTATTCGACTGTTCATTTCTCCTACTCCATTCAGAGTATGATTTACTAAATATTAGTAGAGCTTTTAGAGCATAGCCAACTTTATAAATAGAAAAATATAAAAGGTTAACGCCGCAGGTGATACCTGGTATCCTTGTAACGTAGAACTCAGTTTCAGATTGTCTTCACTGTCTCTTCGGTGCCTTTGGAGTAAGGGTGCCAGTACTTCGGTTTTTAGACGAGCGCACATAAAAAGGCATACACATGCACATACACACAGGCAAGCACAGTTACAAATGGACAAACGAAACAGTCCAGTCATACTTGCACACTAACGCCTTACATAGTAATGCATCTTCTCATATCATCAAACGATAATACGTCCAGCTTATATTACCAATCTTTGGAATGCAACACTAGTTAGTATCATGGGTGCAAATTGACATTTTAAACATTACTGTTGAGTTCACGAACTAGAATGTAGAGAGAGAATAAGTCTTTTTTATATTTTTATAACATTGAAATATAAAAAAGTGAAGATAAAGATAGTGAAAACCTCGGTATGGACCACGTTATTATATGGATGTGAAACATGGACCGTAAGGAATCAAGATATAAGGAAAACAGAGGCATTCGAAATGTGGATATGGAGAATGGAAAGGATTGGCTGGATTTAAAAGGTTACAAATGAGGAAGTTCTGGAGAGAGTTGATACAGATGGACAGCTGGTAAATGCATTAAGAAACAGGAACAAGAGCTGAATAGGATACATTCTGAGGGGGGAAAGTCATTATTATATTAGAAATTATATTATAATTAGAAAAGGTCATAGAAGGCAATTATAATATAATGTTGCTTCCTAATTTATCCCATACAATTGTCGACAAAAATGCTTTTGGAGCTCAATGTGAATGTGAAAAAGCTCACTGCTCAATTGGTCTTCACACTATAGGTAAACGTTAATTAACATTATTGTTTCACATTAACATTAATAAGTTAACACTAATGCGTAAAGATACTGTACAGTTTCCTAATACCTTCCTAGTCTGCATCTTGTGATAAGATGCAGATTCCGCTAAGCACTTTAACTTCATACTGATTTATTAGCTAAGCGTTGCTAAAACGGACCTACAATAGCGCTAATCTGATTATTCATTCTATATCTGTACACACAATGTTATAATATACTTCTAACATGTCCTATATTCATTTAGTACTTTTTCGGTCTAATAATATGTAATATCGGAAAGGAAGTGTCAAATATTCTTTTGCGGAACTATTGTTACTTAATTGGAAGAGCGTTTAAAGTCTGCAGACAAAATTTCGAGAATTGCACTAGTCATCAGATTGAAAGCTAGAGCTGGTTTAGGCATGCCTGGTTTCGCTTCAGACTTGTTGAGGACAGACCAGGGCAGATCGTTGTTTTGTGCAGATTGGACCTGTCACAGCTTTAAATGTAAACAAATATCGATAGACAAGTGTTTGCACAGATAGACATGTATGAGAAACCCACGCCATTGACACTCCAATACTTACTGTCCGTTATCTGTATTTCTACTTTTTGCCATTAATAATATTTATTATTATTTTATTAATTAATTATTAATATTAACTAAATAATTAATATTAATTAAAATAATTAATCAGTATTAATAAAATAATAAAATTCATTAATATATTAAATAATTTAATTAATTAATTAATATTTATTAAGTAATTTAATATTCATATCCATCTTCTTTCCGTGATCTCAGTCTAGCCTGGGTCGGGGTTCAATATTTATATTCATTAATTATATAATTTATTAATAAGTATTACATTATGAAGTAATTAGTAATAGTTATTTTACTATGAACAGTTCTTCTTAATCGGATTTTTATTTTTAATAATATTTCTGATACTGCTAGAAAAATATATGCTTTTAATATTATTTTTAAAATTATATTATTAAAAGTATTAATACTGTTTATAATATTCATGGTATTAATACTTTTTTACTTTTATGTTTACTGTAATACTTGTTAAAACACCACGAAATTGTAATTTTTGTTAGTGAAGCATACTAGAGCACACTTCGTAATATGAATTTCATATATAAGATATTGTGCAGATATTACATCACCTATACTTGTATACGTTCTTGTATAAGTGATGTGTATTTGGGTGAGGAACACATGAAAAGTGATACAAAATTTTTTATAACTAATAAATACACAGCGTTAGAATAGAGTTTTGCCAAATGGAAGTTCGAATTTTCATGACATTACGCGTTCTCTTATATAACTTTTTCAACCTAACACGAAGGTTTTACTCTTCATTTTAATATTCTTTGGCTCCTCTAAGACTTTTTGCAATTTAGGCATCGACTACAAGTATGTGTTGAAGATCTCTTATGAGATGGAGGTCGTTAATTAGCGTGCCCTGGAGCTGATAATTGAAATGATGAGTCAGACGTTTGTATAGCGTCAACGTGATATGTGTTTATTGTAATGACTTTGGAGTGGAATGTCCCGTAGATTGTGTGAGAGGGGGGAGGAAATTAATCAGGGAGCCACCCAACCTCTCTGCAGGTCTATTATTTGTTGAATATATTAAGCTGACACTTCCCCTTACAGATGTGTTTGTTGTGTGTGTACCCAGAATAAATGAAGATAATGAAAATAGACTCCCAGCCCCCGGGTGCCTGGTAATAATGCCGTGTCACCTGTCACACTTGCTTTTTAAACAATATTTACTTTGTATGCATATTATCATTTAAAAATAGAGTTTTCATGATTTTAGTTTTCATGATTTTTTTATCTCTTCCACATTCTCTTGTGATACACTCGGCGATATTAACTAATATAATTATAATGATGGTGATTATGATGACCATGTTGATGATTATAATAATAATGATTAATAATAATAATAATAATAATCATATTTAATCATAATAATAATAATAATAATATCTAGGGCTTTACAACTTTGTTGATGGTAGTAGGCATAATCATTATATAATGAAGAATTTTTATTCCAATGCGTGTAGTATATGACATTTTTATGAGAAACGGAAATAATTTTTGGAATAAAAGCGAATTATACTGTATATACCTTATTAGAATGTTTACACAATAATCGGAGATATACGTAGCTTCAGTGTTAACATGGAGATAATAAATTACCAGTTAATTATCGTCTTCAGATTCGATGGGGCACATCTCATCGAATATACAGGTTCATACTTTCCACATGGATTCAACTGATCTTTTCCACAGGACCACCCAGGCCGTCCAGACTGACTCCAGGGTATGGACATTAACATTCCCCTATTGTCACAGTTTGACCATTTGACCCCTGTGACATACTATGGTCAGCACCTATGGTACAATAGTGTCTAGTGATTAATGGCCTGCCCCATTGAAATAGCTGGACAATGCAGTGATAGTGGGTTATTATGTTACTGATAAGAGAGGCGTTTATGGACCAAATTAGGGGAGTGTTAGTATTATACAAGCTTTTAATGGATTAAACTATCTGAAAAGTCTATACTGTAATTAGTTTTATCTTTTCATTGCTTAATTCTTAGCCTTCGCACTTTAACATAGGCCTACATTAAGATTCACTAGGTCTCGTTATAATCACTCTAGTGGCATTGAAAGATATTGAAGATAACCGTGAAAATATAAGACCTTTACGTTTTACAGAGGCTTAGGTTCTGTTTTAAAGGGATTCCAATAAAATATGAATATTAAATTAAGCAGTACTTATTTATTTCTGTTGTAATAGCAACAGTTGTTGTAATACATAGTAGAATTTGTCAGCCATTATTATATTTCAGTAAGAACTATTGGTTAATTCCTATCTAAGATTTGTGGTTATTTTAAGATTTAGAAGTTCAAATGATTAGTATCCGCACAAGAGAGCATGTACCTCGGCACCTATGTGTCCTTTTCTTTTCACATGAACTGTTTGTGGTTGATTATTTTACTTTATATTATGTGATGTGAGTAAATAGATAAAAAAATATGAAATACATTATAATAAATAAATGATTAAATAAATAATAAATAAATAAAAGAACTGTCGAAACAATTGTGAAAAATATGAAGAGTGTTAGAGAAACGTTACATGTTAAAGTAGCGCCCTGAAGAAGTTTAATACCGGTACCGGTACGGCTCGCCCGTAACTGTACATCGCCTTCGATTGAGGAAACTAACGTTAACGTTAACTTTACCAGCATTTTACAGTAGTAGGATTTCCAGTCCAGTTGTTTTTCTCAATACGAGGATCGTGACTTCATATGACTGGCGAGACGTCAGTCAGAGCCTCGACTGTTTGTATTCGATACAATGTGAGGAATGCATGCCATCCTTTTATACTGCATAGAGCGTGCCTTCGTGCGTTCTGTATTAAATGCAAATACTAACCACAGGTTGCACTCAAACAACTTCATCGCTATTATAGTTAGTTTCTTATCCCTGGACAGAGTGGCTAGCAGAGTTGCTTTTGATAACGCAAAAGCAACTCTGTGTGTCTGGGTAAAAGTCTGAGTTTCGAATCTGTCATTTTCTAGTAAATTGTTTTTAATTATATGCTGGCTCAGAAGATATTCTGTTTTGTTGAAGGCGACCGACACACTCGAGATATCGTCACTGAATTGCTCAATCTAATTCGTATCACATAAAGTCAAAAATGTTCGTAAGCACCGCAGCATAATTTTTTTAGTATAGTCTTATAATTTAGTGAATAACAATTATTCGTTTTAATGCACGAATGTTCTTTATTCGGCTGCTCACAGCTCAGTATTATAGTTTTTTAATGTACTTAATATGATCACATTATGAGAAGCATATGTTTAATATATAAATAAGGCCTAGAGTATATTCCGTTGTAATCATCGCGCTAATGAAAAACCTAATTAGCATCTTTAGCATTTAATATTTTAAGGCATTGCAATATATTCAACATTGTACAATATGGTAATAGGCTGTAAATTTTCTGGTGAACCTATGCAAGACGCTCATGTACTTTGAACAGATGTGATGCAGGGAAGCTCCTGCAAATTATAAAACCGGATAGAGGAAATGGAAAACGGCTTGACCGGATACATAAGATCTCTTCCAATCTGCCAAATTCTTAATTACTTGTGACACATAAAGTGTTAGCGAGGGATGATGTGAGTTAATGCGACATATGGCACACATCTTCTCATTTCCTCGAAACCCTTCTCTCATTTCAATGTTCAGTTGAATCCATTTCCCGTTCCACTTTAGCCCGAGGCCGTCCCCCATCCAGTGCAGATATTCTGCCATCAAGGGAGGTTTAGATGCGTTGCTGTATGTACCCGTAGAATACGTTAGTAACGATTAGAAGGTCTTGTCGTAAAAGTACAAGGCAGCAGCAATTAAGTCATCATTAGTACTGATGAGATTGGTGTTTAGCAAAGTCTACATGGAAGATAGATAATGATCACTACAGATAAAATTTTCTTTTATATCGGCATTGCTATGTAAGCCTGCGTCAGTCAGTTATTGCCCCTGGCATGGATCTTTATTTCAAAGGCAGATATCAGGCAGGGACTATAGCAGAAAGATCCTAGAATAAATAGAGGATCGATCAAATAGAAAACTTTTGATGAAAAGTTTATTTTAAAGTCTCGAAAACTGTTGGTAAGGAATGCATGCTCTCTTGTCTGTGGGTGTGTACAGTGTACCTTGCCTGTGCAGTGTGTACAGTTTAGGCTTATTTACTTTTTACCGTCGAGTAAATTGGCTACAATGACAAGATTTTAAATATCAGTTAATTGATCAGAATTTAGTAGGTCTGCAAGGAAGACAATTCCAGTCTGCTCACTTAATTGATTCCATCAAATCAACTAAATTAGACTGAGTTCAGTATTAAACATCTTTCACTTGAAAGCAATAAACACTAAAAATGTCTTTTGATAATTTATTGATTATGGATACATTTCAATAAGCAATTACTTTAAATGTCTACAGAACTACACACAATTATTTCATTGTGGGTTCGCGAGGCGCTATAGTATTCATCTACGGTAACTAATTTTAATTAAAGTTTCTAATTTCAAGTAGAGACATTTAAAGTATCTAGTTATTGAAGTGTGTCAGTAACGACAAGACTATAAACGTCGCTAGTTCTTCATTACATTGCACGCCTAAGAGACGCTGTGGAAACTAGTGCTGGAGACAGGGTTGCCTATCTTGGGATATAGTTTTATGACCGATGATAATACTTGATGTGCCAATATAAAGCGATTAACTTAGATTACTGCTTTCATTGCGTCTGAGGTTTTTACAACGTCCAGGCGCCTGAAAAGCGTCATAATAATACAATCAATAGTACAATCTGTGTGATCTGGCGATAATTTGTCTGGTATTTGTGTAGCCGAATATGACAGTATCCGACCCTAGAACTCTTTTTCTGATTCCAAAATACGTGTCACTTCACTATTTCAACTTTTAGTGAAATCGGCTTACTCTACCCATTGTATTAAATAGCTACTGTATACGATGCAGAGGCGTAAAACAATTCACTAGTAGTTTGAACTATAGCTTGATTAATCAATTAATTGATTGATAGCTTGATTAATTAATTAATTGATTGATTACAGATCCTCGGCAGTGGTCACGCCTAGATGTCGCTAATTGGTTGCTACATATGAAGCACGCCCACAACATTCCTGACCTTGACATTCAACGATTCCATATGAACGGGAAGGCTCTGTGCCTGATGAAGCCGGAAATGTTTGTTAGTAGAGTTCCGTCCCATGGACTCACTCTCTATCAGGATTTCTATTTCCGGTTGCGCCGCTTCGTCTCGAGTCCTTCATTTATTCCAGTCTCTTAGTAAACGGATGTACTCGTGCTAATCCAGTGATATTGACTGTTATAATTAATTATTATATAGCTCGCATCATTAATAATTAGTTGTTAATATTAATAATTGACTACTAATGACGCCAGGTAATAATAATAATAACACACATTGTAGTGAAATGATCAACTACGTTGATATCTATCACTTTTAATATCACATGTTAAATTCGTTAGGCAATTTTGTCCATTTTCCTTGTAACTAGTCCAGTGAATGTCCGAGATTTTACTCTCAGATCAGCGCGGCTGGGATTATTATCTATTATTATTATTATTATTATCTATATTATTTATTATTATTATTGGCTGGGATTATTATTCAGGTGTCATTAGTAGTCAATTATTAACCCTTTTATTTCGTGACCTTGGATTTTAGCAGTCATATAATTTCAGGTCTTTTAGTTTAAATAAATAATAATGTTAAGATGAGTTAATTGAGACCATTAATCTTCTTAAATCTTCTTAGTTTTAGACTTTGTGCGTAAGTGAATAGACTCTCATACCTAAATTAAAATTAAATATAAATTGAAATTTAAACTTAAACTTAATTTAACTTTAAACTTAATTTAACTTTAATCCTTAACGAATCGATTGCTCCACTGTCTGTCTGTCATTGGTATGTTGAGTTAATCTTCACAATCTGGAAGTGATGTCTGCTCACCACGACACAATCTTTATGTTTATTTTAAAGAGAGCACATTGTTTAGCAGCCTCTTTGTAATAGCTATTGTATTTGTAGTTCAATGTCGATTAATCGCAGCATAGACTGCGAGGATACACTGTGCTTGTTAGCGTACGTTATTTATTGTTGATAAGTGTTAACTTTGATGTCTTCTTGTGACTGTCTAAATAAGTTTTTACTAAAGTAGGACAAGCATATAATCGTAGAAGCATAATATTTCTAGTTACTGGAAGAAAAAAAAGGTAGGGTATAATAGCATTTGATTGATCAATAATTTCTTGATAAATTTTGTCCGGCTTGTTGAAATTTAATCGACGTAGGCGAATGGATAAAGCAGCAACCCTCTCCTTTGTAACTGCGCATTCGCCTTTGTATTACTGCACAATTAACCATAGAAGAACTGTGTATACTCGTAATTGTCATTGTTATATTTTGTTGTATAAGATGCTCGTAATGATATTGAAGCCTGACGTAGCCAGTGGCGACTGCTGTGAGGTATTCGACTGGGGATCAGTAAGTGCGGGGTTCAAATCCTGAGCGTTGTGTAGAGGTTGGAATTCCAATAGCGCTCTGGTGCAATAGTCACAGGGATGGAAAGTTATAAAGCCACTCCTATTCATAATCTAGAATCTGCAAGAGAAATGAAAATAGAAAAACAATACAAAACTTTATAGAAAAGTTTCATTAGTAATAATAATAATAAAGGTTTAGCGTCCGTTTCCTCATTCAGGGATGATGTCAGGGACGTCCCCAACAGCAAATGAAGAAATGTGCTGAGGAGAAGTACATCATAGTGTTATGTTAGATCAGTTTAGGCCTATAGTATATCAATTTTTAGTTAATTAATTAGTAACATATTACAATCATTAAACCGATCATTAGATCGGTTTAGCCCTATAGTATATCAATTTTAGTTAATTAATTAGTAACATATTGCAATTACTAAAGCGAAATAGGGGCAATATATTTACAAATATAGGCTACATGTAGATACAAGCTTTATATTGTATATGCATTTGCCATAGTTACAGAAAATGTTACAGACAAAAATAGCATTCTGTTTAAGCGATACTTTAAAATTAGGCCTAGTATGGTTTTAATTCTACTGCAGGTCTAAATCAACCATCTACTTGTGTATTTCTAGACTCTAGCAAATGTGTTATTGTTTAAGGGCGAATTGTTATTGTACAGTAATAACTTATTTGAGTTGTTTGTGTATAAATAAAATGTTGACATAATTAAATCGAATTCTGTTGCATAAATCCGAGCTATTTTACTAGGAAAGTTAAATTTTGATCCCATTAGCCTAACTAGTCCAATTATTTACCCCTTAACTATAGCTTCTCTTTACACCTATCATCGATGCCGCGACCGGCGACTCAAATATCATGCGATAATTTCATTTCTTTCCCTCTCTCTTCATCATTATCATCATCATCTTCCCTTGAATTCCTGTTTAACTAGGGTCGGGATACAAATAAACTGTCTCAAATCCTCTCTGTCCTGCGCCACACCACCAGCCAATCCTTTACTTGAGACTTCCATTCGTTTAAATTTGTGTAGCAATTTCGCGAGCCTTGGCGCTCACCAACCGAATGCCCTTTCTGACGTTGGTATGGATCTTAGGGCTTTAGTCGCCTTCTACAACACGTGCAGTCACCGGTTGGTCAATTCTTGAAACAACACGGGGAAAATGTCTCCCTCTCTCTTATATATGCTAAATGTTTAGTTTAAGTAGTTATTTATATACACAATTCACTGAGTCCGCGCTCATCAAAGATCAGTTCTCAAATAAATCATTAGTCTTGTCATATGGGCTTCATCTTTACTAAACTGCAATTTAGAGCCTAGTTTGTTAAAATTTAGCTTTTGAGGTAGTTTACCATTGTCTTCCACTGTGATAACCTCTTGCGAACACATGCCGATGAGGATAATTCTGTCCTCCATTTGCATGAACATTAGATTAGAAAAATAGAAATTAGACTATAGTGATAATTTCAAAAGTAGAATGAACCACGTTTGGCTATAAATATTCGTTATGCATGTACGTAAATTAGACTTTAATCTACATAACTCTAATGAATCATCATCAAGAGCTTTTAGTCTAAGGAAATATAGGCACTGCTAACCTGAATGGCTTTATAACTGTACGAGTCCCTCACCTTTATTTCGTCTGAAAATTGAGTTAATTCGATTAAGACCGACACCTGTATTTAGTCTGACTTTCTTAATTGCTCTATATTCATTGTTTCGCAAACGCGAGATTTCCAAAACATTTTTACTGATCGGTTCTCTAAATCTACCACTACTTACAATAACAAAGTGAGAGTGCCATAAAAGAAATCCCTGAACGAATTGCAAAAGTGACCTAATTTTGGCGGTAGGGGCTTAGGCTCCTACCAGCCAAAGCTGTTTGCATCACTGCTCAGGGACAGAGTTAACATACTTACACCCTTTTTCCTCTTATACAGTGGTTAAAGTGAAAATTGAGAGCTATAGTGAAACGGTCAACATTTTTGGGGCCTCTTCCATTTTACAGGGCTACTAGTACACCAATTTCACCAAATTCGAGCTAGTGGAACTGTTTGAGTTCCCTCTCGTACCCCCCCCCCCCCCCAACCACTGCCCTTACAAACATATTTACACACAGAAATTGCCATAGAAGCAATGAAAATAAAGTTTAAATTTTTCGGCGGTCCTAAGGGGGTCTGGGCCCTCTGGATCCGCCACTATAACTTTACTCGGTGTACTTTATTAACTTATCAGCATTTTAAAATAAAACTGAGGTTTTATATATAGTGTGTCAATATTCAGTAAATAAATCTCTTGTCGATCAGAAGATAGAGAAATGGAGCTCGCAAAGAGAGAGAGAGAGAGAGAGAGAGAGAGAGAGAGAGAAAGAGAGAGACAGAGAGAGAGACACAGAGAGAGAGAGAGAGAGAGAGAGAGAGAGAGAAAGTGAGCGAGTGAGTGAGAATGAAAAGAAAGTACAGATGGGAATTGAACCGAACCCGAACCGAACCCTAAAATCTAGAATTTTGACCGAACCGAACCAAATTCGAACCCAGATTCTGACCGAACCCGAATCGAACCCGAACCCAGACTCTAGCCGAACAGAATCGATCCCGAACCCAGACTTTGGCCAAACCCGAACCGAACCCGAACTTTAGCCAAAACTTTTCCACTTAATTATAAACGTATCTAAATATAGGCTAGGCCTACAGTGACAATAAAAATTTAAAAATTGATGAAGCATTCTATTTGCTCGTTATAATCAAGGAAAATATTTCAGATACAATAATAAAGCTAAATATCTATATTATGAACATTTGTTGGTCAACTAACAATATTTTAAGAAATATACAGGAATAAGTACCACTTCTCTCCTTTTTTCAGTGTCATATTTTTACCCAGTTGAAAAAAATGTGGCAGTTATTCTGACTTAATGAATTTTTAAGCATATTTACCATAAACCATTTTAAACATGTTTGTCATAACCATGATTATTATAAGTAACGTTAAACAATTGCATCATTATCCAAACAAAACCATTTCGAACCCGAATCGAACTCTTGCGAGTTGGAAAGCAAGCCGAACCCGAACCGAAGCCGAACCCTTGCTAGAACCGAACCCGAACCGAACTTTCATTTTCAACTAACCGAATCGAACTCGAACACTGAATGTCTTAATATCGTATATATATATATAAATATATATATTATATATATATATATATATATATATATATATATATATATATATATATATATATATAATATATATATATATAATATATATATAAATGTCTTAATAGCGTAGGGGTAACGTCATGAAGTTTTAAATGACAAATCCTAAGGTGATTTGAATCCTCGTGGGTTCAAATCCCTGTCGCGCTGATCTGAGAGTAATATCTCGGACATTCACTGGACTGGTTATACGGAAAATGGACAAAATTGCCTAACGGATTAAACATGTGGTTTTAAAAGTGATAGATATCAACATAGTTGATTATTCACTATAATGCGTGTTTACTTTACTCTAAATTTGCACTAGTTTATCAGGCCCAAAAGTTACCTTTGCGTCTCTATGTAAACATAGCTAATCAACAACATGGTGGACGAGGTGACCAAGAAACAGTTGGCTTCAATTCCGCTGTTAAAGACCAAGGCCGGTCCTAGGGACGGAGAGTTGTGGGTTCAGCGCTTGAAGGAAGAGTACCAAGCCCTTATCGAGGTATCGCTCGAGTGTGATGCTAGATTAGTATTTTTATAGATTTAATTTTAAAGCTCATCCATATGGATTAGTATATGAAGTCCATAATATCGCTCATATTTTTATTTATTTAATTTGATTCTAATTGAGGTTTTAATATTCATTGCTGTTGTTGATTTTGATTTGGCGACAATCACGATGTGATATTAAAGTAATGAGATCCTGTTTGGTATGATATCCCATTAAAATCGATGTTAACAAACTTCAGTCGTTTAGACTAGATTATCAGTTAATAATACGCATTATAGTGAAACGATCAACTATGTTGATATTTATCACTTTTTATCTTACCGACTTCGCCACTGGCTCCAGCCAGTGGCGAAGTCGGTAAGATACTCGACCGCGGATAAGTATGTGCGGGGTTCAAATCCTGGGCTCGCCCGTCACTGACATCACTTTGGAGTGAGGAAACTGACGTTAACCTTAGCTTTAGCTTTTAGCTTTTTAACACGACATGTTTAAACCGTTAGGCAATTTAGTCCATTTTCCGTATAACGAGTCCAGTGAATGTCCGGTATTTTTCTCTCGGATCAGCGCAACTGGGATTCGAAACCTCAGGATATTTCAATTAAACTTCATGACGTTACCCCCACGCTATTGAGACATTCAATAGACTTCTATTAATAGCTCTTACTTCATCGGTAGTGGCGGAAACTGAAGTTAAAACATTCCTAAATATTACTATTATTAATATTATATTACTGTTATGAATAGTTTTATTATTCTTTATACCTTTTTAAAATTTTCAAAAAGTACTTTTAGGTCAGGTAACAATCTTGTGGATCATTAGACTATGGTAGTAAGTTAGTATCATTAGTAGCAGTGGCATTGCCAAAGTTAAGTGTATCCTAAGTAGTAATGAGTCGCCCCACACTGTGAGGTATGAAACAGCCCACCTGTAGTCTTCAAGGACATTTTTCCAAGATGAGCATTAAAACCAAGATCCCTTTAATCTTATTATTATTTAGAGTTGTACTTTACATGATTCGTAAAATAAGAATTTACTAAAGCTGTTGCGATCACTAACACACCGCTGAATGAAGCAGAGGTATAGCACACTGCTGAATGAAGCAGAGGTAATAAAGGTGAAAAAGCCGGAGTTACAGCTTTGGTAACCACTAACCACACACGCATCACATTCATGGGAGACTTTTGGGAGTCATTGATTGATTAACGTCAACCTCATCAGTTATTTTATTAAACAAAACACACATGACGACATCAAGAATAGCAGGATTATTCTGTTGATATTTTATATGTCGTGTGTATGATAATTATGTAATTGGCGAAATTTCTGTTTCAGTATGTGAAGAACAACAAGGATTCGGATTCTGACTGGTTTAGATTAGAGTCCAACAAGGAGGGCACGCGATGGTTTGGCAAGTGCTGGTATATACACGAGTTGCTCAGATACGAGTTTGATGTCGAGTTTGATGTAAGTTATTTGAACTATATGGTGTCTGAACTGTATGAGTTTTTTCGTAGTAAATGATGCTTGATTGACTGTTAAATAATTGTAGCATAGTTTAAGAGCAGCTCCATTGCTGAGAGTTAGGCAGCTTGCTGAAGAGTTGCTAAGTTAAATGTTGGAATATTAGTAGTAGCTAT